>CAJNOI010000343.1:27784-73102 GCA_905250115.1 Adineta steineri | reverse complement strand
AAATGACAAGCAAAATTTTCTTTTTTGCAGTGAATCAATATTCATTATTTTAAAAAATTTGATTTCGTTTTTTTTATATGTTCATTCTCTTCTGACTATTATTTACTCTTCCGTCCTCTATATGCGCACTAATTGAGTACTATTCATTTATGTGAAAACAAAAATACTAACATTATATTTAAGATTAATCGAATACTTTCTCTTTTCGTTGATAACTGCACATGATATTTAATGTATTTCTCTTTGTTTTCTTTTTCTTCTTTTTTGTACAAATATTTTTTTTTTGCAAAAAAATATAAGACAGATCATATCGCAATTGAGCGACATGGAACGATATGTATATATACGGATTTATGATGGTAAAAAGAAATTCGAAGATTTAGACTATGAATTATTTTTTTCAATTATTGAGTTAAGTCATATTGCAATCACTACTAACATCGGTAATGCTAAGTAACCCGGAAAGGTTTTATTAATGATAAAAGACATAGCAAGTAAAAAGTGTAGAAATATTAGAGACAATCTGATGAACTTATTTCTTTGAAGTCACCAGAAGCGAGAAGCTCGACACGATCGATGTCAACGTTGTAGCAGGGTGCGAGTGGGTGATGGACGTATAGATATGGATTGCTCTTCTTCCACATCAACATCCTTACCCACACCCGCACCACAAAACCTTTCGAGGTGATTTATTTCTATTCCGGATTACTTGACATATTTCTAACACCTACGGTTACAACTAGTGTATGGCTGTTTATTCTATTATAGCAGCAGTATTATAAAGATCTTGAGTTATTTTTATATGCTCTAACATTCTTTGCTGTATCTCTATTTTCTTTATCATTATTTTGATACAACAATGTATCAATTTCAAGGATATTTTCCTTATGTTACTACACGTCAAGCTGTCGTGAGACTAACTCATATTGAATATCCAAGGTTCATATATTAGTTATGTGTCCTTGCCTTTCACAAATCTTCTAACTATAGATATGTCAAATACTAATTTATGTATTTTATTTTATATATAGAATAATAATGAATTGTCAATTATTTTTTTTATGTTTGTAATAATAATGCAACACCAGCAAGTACCCATTTCGATGGTTTTTCTTTTGTTTTTAAATTAAAACGCCAAATATATGTATGTCCTCGTGTTTTAATTCGATATACTGGACAATCATAAGTACCTTTCGTATCTAATCGATCGATAGGTATAGCTAGAAGAATAATTATTTCTTGATTTTAAAATTTTATTTTAAAAAATAAATATACCTTTAACAAATATAACTGGCATTGGTGGACATAATTCTTTTAATTTTCCTTCTACTAATAAATTACTTTGTTTATCCCATCGTGCTCCATCGATAAATAAACTAATGTATAACAAAAAACAGAAATATTCTATAATAATTGATTAAAAATTTGTTTACTTATGAATATAAGCACCATCTTTTGGTGAACTTTGTAATTCTTCTTTTTGTTTTTTCGTAACTTCAACCATAAGACACATACGATCTAATGGCCAGTCTTGTTTTCGTGAAATTGCTTGCATAATTGAAGTAAGAAATGATTGAGGATTAAAAAGACCACCTAACCATACAGAATTTGGTAGTTGAAAATCTACTATCCAATTATCTATTTCACGATAACGATTTAACATATCATGAAACCATAGTCCTAATGAATAAAGTGATGGATAAGCTCGATTAGCCCATTGAATAGGTACAAGATCAAGATAAAAACATTCTTGTAAAATTTCAATTTCATTTGATATGGCTAATTCACCCTAGATTATAAATATGATTTAAAGAATATAAAAGAAATTCAACAAACTTTAAGACCACCATCTAATTCTTTAAGACTTTGTCGTATTTCACGTAATAAATTATTCATTCTTTCGGCTTCTTGTAATGCAACAACAGCATATGGATTACGTTCATCAAGTCTTGCACGTAATTCAACTATATTAAAATCTTCCGGTATATGATTTTGAAATTCTTCAAGAACAGTTCGAATCTAATTAATATATATATATATATATATATAGATTTGTTTTTGACTACAAATATTTATACTTTTTCATCGCGTGATAATGTTGTATTTTGTCCATGGTTTATAGAATTTGTATCTCTTGGTGAAATTTCAATAAGTATACGAAAAAGTTTTTCACTTGTTTGTGAAAGAAAATCAATTTCAGCATTTGGATGAAGTCCATAAAGTTTCGGTGATTCACTTGGAAGTTTATCATCAATATAAGCATGATATGCTTTATAATCTAAGGGTGGTGGTAATGGAAAATCTGGTGCCAAATTGAGATCACCTTCGAACATTGTAGCATTCAAATATGTTTGAAGATAATTACGACATAAACGACGATCCCAATCATCAGTTATATGTCCACCATACATAATTTCACCAAATATATAACGAAGATCTTCCCAAGGAATTTTAACATTCGACTCAAGATAATTACGTAAAACATCAATACATATTTGTAAATCACCGGATGAAAAGGGATATTTTCTATTGAATAGAGAGATTTTAGTTTTTTAAGAATTAAAAATTCCGTCTTCTTTTTTACCTATTCCAGCCAATGGGTCCAAATTTTGTTCGTTGAGATACAACAGCATGAAAATAACATAGAGCAAAAAGAATAACTTTAAATTGAGTATCTTTACTACATGAATCTAAAACTTCTTGATCGAAATTATCCAATGCTTTATGAAGATTAGCTAACATTCCTGTATGTGATTCATTTGTAATTTTAATTGAATTTTCTAATATTCCTTGTGGAATTACATGTGTATTCATATCTGCACTTGGTTCAGCAGATATAAAAAGACGAAAATTTTCTTGTGCATTTTCTAATATTCGTTCTAATTTTCTTTCTAATATTGGTAACCAATGCCGTACTAAATGTATATTTTGTAAAACAATCCAATGACCTTCTTTAGCTGAGATTTCTAAAGCATTTTCAGCAATTATTTCTTGTCCTTGTCCTAATGATATATTATGAAATTTTCCAGCTTGTAATGTATAACCGAATTTTTTGCCTAATGTTTCAACTTCTTTTAATGGATCAACACCAGGTGAAAGAATGAAAAAAATAGGAATCGATTTGGTTGATTCATCATAAATATGTGCAAAGTCTGATGATCGACTTTCAATATATTTTTTACCAAGTTTTTCACCAACAAATAATCTTTAGAAAATAGATTACGATCAGTTAGTAAACAAAAAATGAATATTTTACTTTAATGCATAAAGCATTCGATCAGGTCGAACAGCATGAAGAATACATAATTGTTGCATAGTTGATTTACTTTTCCATTCACCCTAATAAGAAAGTATATTAAGAATGAAATAATAATTATTTTGAATTTATTTACTGGAGGTTTTTCTAATTCTGGTGCTTCACTTTCAACATATTTTTTCCATCGTTTACTTGAAGTTTCAATTTCACGATCAAGACCATGAAAACTTGATACTAATGATAATGCTTTGATACTACCCCAAGCTTTTTTATTAAGAAATTCCACAGGACTTCCTGCATGTGTTTCTTGTGGATTACGTAATAATAAATCAAGTTCAATCATATCAATTTCACCTTTTTCCATCAAAATCTATTATAATAAATAAAACCTAGACTCCTATTGATCAAAGTAAAGAGTCTCGGATTTAGGACAGTTGCCCGCAAGACACTTGCTCGTCGAACATTTGCTCGTGTGGAGGGTGTGGGTGGGCGGGTGTGGTATAAAGATAATGTACACATCCACACCTACGCCCACACCCACACCAACCCTCAAGATGCGAAATTCTGGCAAACTGCACTAGCATACCAAGGACTCGTTTTGTTAGTAAGTACTTTACAGTATTCTATTATTAACCTGTAATAATAATTGCATAGTAAAAATTAGTTTATGTTCTTCAAAAAGCCCACGATTAATATAAGAATATGAAGCAAATGTAATAGCATCAATAAGATTATCAATTCGTATACGTAATTCTTCATTTTGTTCTGCACGATCAATAGCTTTAAGAAAAACTGCTCGAAATGCTTTGAGAGAAAATTGATACATAAGATGTATTTTTGATAAATCATTCATAATAAAATAAATAATACACGCACGTATAGCTGTTGGTCTATATAATTCTCGTGTTCGATCTATTTGTTGACTAAATTTTTCTGCTTCGACTTTCTTTTGTTCAATTTCAAGTGCAGTATTAACAGTACGTTCAAGTGTAACAACAAGTTCAACATTTTGAATAAAATTTCCTTCAGCAGTTGCTAAACGAGCTAATAATGAATCTTCTAATTTTTTTAAATTGATTTTATATTCATTTTGTTGTTTTGTTACTTCAAATTTACTCTTTTCTAAATCCGGTCTTTCAACAGCAACAATTTCAGCTAATAATTGTGCTTCAAGACCATCTCGTGTTGTACTAAAATTAATTAATGTTGTTTGTGCTTGTATTTCAGGTTGAAAATGTGGATTTGCTAAACGTGTTTGCATTATTAAACGAAAATTAGGATGATAATCAATTTCTTTATCACCAAATTTAACAGCTTGTCCTTTACGTATTAAATTTCGACTTATTATAGGTTCCAATATTGAATCAATATTTTCTTCAATACATTCAAGTAAAAGAATATCACCTCGACGTACACATGCTTCAACACGATCAAGATAACCTTTACTATTATAACGAAGTATAACTAATTTATCTGTAAAACAATTTTTAATCCAACGAAGTCCTTGTCCTTGTGGATCAACCATTAATGGCCATCGTAAACAATAAGTTAAAATAGCAGCATTTTCATAAGATGTTTGATCAGCTGGAAGTCCTTGATTCATCCTATTGAAATGGAATATGATCTATTTTTGGCGAAGTATACTACCATATGATTTACCATTCTGCAATATCAGCATCATCGATCATAATTGATAATGGTTGTAGATTAGCTCTCATTGGTATGACTCCCTAATCATATTATTAACGCGTTTGACATAATTCGAAAAATAATTTATAGAATTACTTTAGTAGCAGTAATAGTTGATCTCCATTTTTCCACAAGATTATTTCGATAAATTCGCGAAAAATATCCCGCATATGAAATAAATGTTGATGCTAATAGAACATCACCAATTAAAGTTTCTAAATCATGATTAAATGTTTCAACACGTTTTGTCCAAATAATTCGACTTGATGCAAGACCATCAACAAGACGTTCAGCTAAATCAATTTGTCGTGCTAATCTTTCTTTTGTTCGAACAGCATCATCTTTTTCAGCAAGTGCTCGTTGCATTTTAAGATTTTCTTCTGTAAGACAATCTTCAAGTATTTGTACACGATTGAGAATTTTTGAAAAAGCTTGTTGTGCTCGATTTAATTCTTCATTAGCAACATCTAAAGCTACTTGTTTTGGTTTAACTTCCAAATAAACTGTATGAAATTTTAATGTATCTAGTTATTACAAGATTTCAATAGTAGAAAGAATAAAATTCGATTTTTTTACTATCAAGCCATGTATAAATTCCACCAGCTGCTGCGGATTTAACTGCTATTTGTTGAATTAAACTTTCAATACTATCTGTTTTACTTATTTTCATTAATGTTGTATTCAATTTATCAATAATAGCTCGAACTTGTGGAGTAACCTAAAATACAATATATATATCATCCGATAGATAAAGTAAGAGACAATACTTTAGCGACTTGAAAATTCTTTAAACGTTGTAGAAATTTTTCAACGGGTCCAATTGTATTTTTCGCTTCCGTCCATGTTCGTTGACTTTCGGGAATAATTCGACCTTCATCAACCCATTTGAAAAGTACAACTAAAGAAGTAAATTTCAATAATTTTGAAATAGTATTTCATATTAACTTACCAACCATATTCATAACAAATTTAACTGTTTCTGGTGGTGATGCGAATGATTTTAATTCAGTTAATTGTCCTTTTTCAATATTCTCAAGTGCTAATCTTGCTGCCTCAAGAACAGGTTCTGCTTTAGCTCTATATTTAAGCATATATATATACGAAATTTTGTTTAAATGTATATATACAATTCTATTGCACAAGCAGCTTGTACTTTTTCAACAGCTGCTTTTTTTGTTTCAATTTTTCGACGTTCATCATCGGCAAATGACTAAATTTTATAGAATCAGATATTGTTTAATTCAATTTTTAAAAACAAACTTTTTCTTTAGCAACTTTTTCTGCTTCTGCAGTCACTATTTTCAATGCAATATCCGCTTTTTCCGCCTTTGTATTAACTTCCTCGGTTGTAATCTTTAAATCTTCTTGTAAAATAGCTGTTTGTGCAGATATTGAATTAAGTTTTTCTAATCCAGATAGAAGACGAACAATTTCAAGTTCGATTTTCATTTGTTTATTTTCATAAATATGTTGAAAAAATTTTATAAATTCAAGAAATGTTTTTGGTGTTGTATAATAAGATCTTCGTTCATTTATTAAATATTGTATTGATGTTTGATTAACATCAATATGTGTATCAGCCATGAAATTAGCGATAGAATAACGTAATTCATTTGATATTGATTTGAAACTATCAAGAAAACGAACAACAACTGAATAAAGTGCATCTCGTGGCCATGAATGAAACCAATCAATAATTGTTCCACTAAATAATGCTGGAAAACGACGTGCACGTGTACGTAATGTATTTCCAACAGGTGAAAAACACATAACTATTTTAAGATTTCGTCGAACTTTATCAATAAAATATTTCCAAATAGTTTCTTTTGATTCATTATATCCTTGAGATTTAGCTTCTGAATGTATAGAATTAAGAATTTCTTCAATTTCATCATCAGTAAATAAACCAAAAATTTCACCCGATGATAAATAATCATTAATATAAACAAGAAAATGTTCATCTTTAATATGACTATCAGATAAAAGAAATACACATGGAAGACCTTTTAAACCAGCACGACGATAAAGATTATTTAAATCATTTTTAAAATCATTTATTCCATAATTTGATTTAATTGTTATTTGAAAAATATCAAGTGAAGAAACAAATGCTGCTAAACGAGCTAAAGATTGTTTTCCACTACCACCAACTCCAATTAATAATGCATTGCCTAATTAAAAAAATTGTGACATCTGAAGATTATAAATGTGAAAATATTCCCAAGTTTAAAATACTGATAAATATCGTGTGCGGTATAGGGTGAGTGTGGGTCTTATACTCTTTTCGAGTGCATACCCACACCACAAGGGGGAAACCACGTAATCCCATCTACTGCCACATGCTCCCGGAGTACAAGAGTACAGCGGAGTACCGGAGTACGTGATTTCTCCGTTGTCCACCCCACACCCCACTCTCGTATCCATAACCACACCCACATTTTTGTGTACTCCGCAAGTACTCGGAGTACGTGGTTTCCACCTTGCCACACCCTCAAGATAGTTAACGAGTTGTTTCGACTATTGCGAACAAATGGTTGTTCCAAAACATAGAAAAAATAACAACAGAATGGCTCCATATTTAGTTGGAAAGTAGTCGTTTGTCGCGCATAATATTACTGAGTTATTATCTAACCCACTGACGGTATTATTCTTTATGCTGCACTCACTCTCAAGTCAATCACTTCTATTCAACGATCAAATATTTTGCCTGTGGCATAAAAATAATATCTATTGATTGGTAGATTTTCTAATTGTTATATACCTCGTGGTGATTCCAGAATACGATTAATACGAGCAACATGTATAAGAGCATCTTGAAATAATACTAAATTCATTTCAGGATTTGTTTCATTGTATGATACTAATGCTTCTTCAATTATTTTTTGTAATTTATCCATAGATGATACAGCTGTATATTGTCCATCACCGATTCCACCAGAAAAATGTGAATAAATAAGTGGTCGAACAAATGTTTCATCATTTACAAACTATGAAAAAGTAAATTTCCTTCTATAATAAACAAATACTATAGATAACAATACTTCAAAACTTTTTCGTATAGTTTCTCGTAAAATTTTATTAAATAAATCAATATCATCTTGATTAATAAGTTCATCTGAATAAGTTCTTTCAGCTTCATGTATATATAAACGTATTAAATCATTAGGATGTAAAATATCTTTTGATGAAGCAAATAACATCCCCTTAAAATACAATCAATTAAATATCTATTTTCTATACAAAAACAAAAACATTCGATTACTTGTATAATATTTGATAAATCACGTAGATTAAAAAGATAATGAAATTTAATAGCTGTTGGTAAAAATATACTGGATACACGTTGATGAAATTGTATAGCTATGGAAATAAATTGGCTGAGAAAATTTGTTTGTGTTTTAACATCAATTTTATTAAAATTTAAAAATTTTGTTTCAAGCATTTTAGAATAAATTGTATGAAGTGTATTCTAAACAAGAATCTGGTATTTTATAATTTCTTTTAGTTCAAAAATTAATTCGAACTTTATTTGGAAAAGGCACAGCAAATGTTGCAAAATGTCGTTGAAGACGTGCATCAATAGAAAATGTTCCAGCATTCTGATTCATTGCAATGATAAATTGACAATTTCGAATTTCTTTCAGTGTTAATTTTTGTCGATCATACCAATGTTGATAATCAAGATATTCACGAACAATTGTGTGTGCTTGGACAGTAAAATATTTATCACGTTCAGGCATATTAAAATCATCTATTAGATTAGAAATATTGAATGAAGTTATAAACTCAGATCAAGAAAATTTACCAATAAAATAAATCAATTGTCGATTTCCTGGTGCTCCATATGTTCGACCAGCTTTTTTTTCTAAAGGTTTTTCTAATGAATTTTGTAACATTTCACTTGTTGTATAATCTAAAAATATGTCGAAGTTTAACAAAAAGCATAGTTATCTTTTGTAAATTATACAATTTAATGGAATTGTTGAAATCATAAAATTTTGTAAATTATATTTTTCTAAACGATTTGTAATAATAACACTTTTACCAGTACCAGCTGAACCAACAAACATTACTGAAACACCTTTTTTTGCCAGTGCATCAAGCCAAAATGATAAACGAACAGTTTCACTTGTAGGAATCAATTGTGACTGGAAAAAAAATATTATTAATAAAAGACAAGTTAAAAAATGTTACTTGAACAGGTAATTCAGGATCAAAATTAATTTCATCAAGCTGTTTAGACCATGGTTCAAATCGTTTTGATTGAGGTTCAACTGAATAATCAAAAACAGTACCATGAGGAGGAAATTTAATCGTTTTAAATTCATGAATAAACCATTTAGAAAATTCAATTCGATAATCAATCATTTGATCTTGAAAAAGTGAACCACCAATAGCCCATATAGTTGCCCATACAAAATATAATTCCCACCATTCTTTTGGACAATCAGGAGGCACATTTTGTGGTGTTAATAGACAATCTATAATTTAAATAAAAATGACTTCATCAGATCTGGACAGATACTTAGATACGAATAGAATCTTGGGTGTGGGTGGGTATCAGATTAAGGTTAATGTAATACCCACACCCACACCCACCCTCAAAATCAATATCAACTAACCAAGTATATTGCATAACATTTGTATATGACAGACATCTACTAATGGAGTAATTGTTCTTACACGTCCACTTTTAAGTAATTCAAGACAACGTGGAATATATTTATCAAATAATAATAATAAATGATTTTTTTCACTATATGATTCACGTTTTTCCACCCAACTAACATAAACAGGTGAGTAACCAATATCATTTGTTGATACATATAAAATTCCAGCACGTGAAACTGTTGCTGGTGTAGCTGTTTTTAAATGACTTATTTCAAATAATAAACGCATTGTTTCATTTAATGGTATACGTTCATTACTAGCTAATGTAAGTACTTTATTATCATCCATAACTGTATTCAATGATTCAATCCACATTGGATCAATATCACCATCAAGTACAATCCATTTCGGAGCTTCGAAAACAAAAGAGAATATTTATTCTAATGAGAAAAAACAAATTTACAATCTGATGTCATATTAGCTAAATCTCGCATTATATTTGAAAATAATCCATCTTTCCATTCACGTGTTTGACGATGCATATAACCAAATAATTCATCATTAGTAACTGCTTTAGGATCCACTAAAAAAAATAAAGTCTTTTTCTTGTCTTCACAATTATTATCATCATTTTACGATCAATAGCATGTGGTCGACGTTTCATATTTTGATAAGTTTTAAATAATGTTTTCCAAATTTGTGTTTTACCTTAAAATAAAACTTCATCATCATTATCTAAACAAAATCTCATTTTTATAATACCTGTGCCAGCATTTCCAATGATAAATACTGAATGTCGTACATCAAAAATTTCTTTTAATTGAATTATTTTAAGTACAAAATTATTTTGTGCTGTTGGACTTGCTTCTTCAGCTTGTAAACGAAGATCAATAGCAGCTTCTCGAACATTATTTTCAAAATCTTGATTTCTTATTTAAATTAATTATTGTCAAGATTATTAACTTAATAAGTGATGAAATATTTTATACCTTTTTCTTTCAACATCCAATGCTGGAAATAAATCACCAATAAGATTAAGAAAAACAGGCATATCTTCGACAGTTATTTTTGGTATATTAAAATCTCGTAATGCTCTCATCAGTACTTTATCTTCACTCATTTCTGGATCAGCACGTCTTAATGTTCCAGCGACAACAAGTACTGATTTAATTGCACGTAACCCCCAATCATAATGTTCCTTTAATTAATTTTTAGAATCAAAATTAATATTATCTTAGAATAGACAAACTTGTTTTGATAATAAATCTCGACATAATGTATATAATGTAACAAATTTTCGACTTAATAAACGAGCATCTGTAAATCCGGCTGATACAAGATTTAATTCAGCTATATAAAAAGAGAATTTTTATTAACAAATATATTTTCATAAAACAAACCAATTAATTCAAAATCTGGTACAACCATTGCACATGGCCTAATTATTAAATTCCAAAAAAAAAAGATTTTTATCTTATTAAAATTTTTACCGAAATAAAGCTTTTAAATTTTCGGGTAGCTCAGTTCGACCAGCATAGCCAGGATTCATTGTAATAAATATTCCAACAGATGGATGAAGTTTAATTTCCGTGTTCATAAAATTAAATATTTTACGTTTAGCTCTTAATGCATCCTTTTGACAAAAAATAATAATAAATTAATCAATGACATATATATATATTTCTTACAAATATAAGTTTCACTTGAACAGCAACAACAGATAAAACTGCGATTGATATTCGATTAAATCTAATTTAGTAAACAAAATTAAATATGAAGAAAAATTAACTATTAAATTTTACTCATCAAAACATCCCCAACAACCACTAGAATAAATATTTAATTGTTACAAAAAAAATTATAACATAATGTATTTATACCTCATTGCTAATCCTTTAAAAGTATTACCAATCGATTTGTAATCAATTTGTTCCGAACAATTTGTAACAAATACACATACACCTAATGAACGACCGAGATCTAATCGGAAATTAACTTTTTATTTCAATTATTCTGATTAAACAATGATTGTTTTAACCTTTTGTAGTTTCAGTTTTACCAGTTCCAGCTGGACCTAAAATAAAACAAAAATATATTATAAATAGTTTTATTATGAATTATTCTGCAAACCAGCAGGAGCTCCACCAACAAATAAATGTAATGATTGTGTTAATGTTATATAGCATCTATAGATACAAAATACGATTTATTAAATGAAATGAACACTAAAAAAAAAGATGTCAGCAGTGGGAGTCGAACCCACGCCAGCATACGCTGACCAGAACACTCGACCTCACTGAGGAAGCATTACGCTTGAGTCTGGCGCCTTAGACCACTCGGCCATGCTGACGACAGGAATGATTGATTGTTATCTTATTTTGTTTCTTTCGAAGTGTATTCGAAATAAAAAAAAGAATGATTTTATCAATAGGAAAAAAAGTAAGAGAATGCAATAGGACGGATTCGAACTGAGTCATTCATTTCACGTAATATTTGTTTTTCAATAATTCTGTTGAATCATGTGCATGGATTAAACAGTTTCTGAATATTATATTACCTATCAGTTAATGGTGTAATGACCAATCGACTTTTATTACCTAAATATCTAAATATTATAATAGATTGTAGACTAATATTTCCATTGAAAAAAAATATAAATTCACTCATATTGATATTTAAATCTAGCATCACATATATTTGCATAACAGTTATTATCTTTTGAATCCCATCTATGTCTTAATTGTGATTGCCAAGTAAAATCATTACTATTTTCAATCTAAATAAATATTTTTATTCTAAATGAATTTTTTCTCTATAATTTTACTTTAAGATTAAGCATTTTTGAAACAACATCACGTGCATGAAGATCAATTAGACAAAGTGTAGTTATTTTTTCACGATCTTGATCATTTAAATAACTCAATAATAAATTAATAAGTGTATTCAATTGTAATATTTGTTTTTTATTATATTCACGTAATGCATTTGAAAAACCTTCTTCAATACGAGTAAACGTTCCATTGACATCTGTTGTCCACCTAATCATTAATTTTTCTCAAAAGACAATTCATTAAATTAATTTTAACTACTAACCATATTTGACTTGCAGTAAGAATAACTTGAGCTGGATAATCAAATATCCATTCTTCACGAGATTTATCCTATATGAAATTGTATTATTAGACAAGTAACGCTCGTCCGAGCGCTCGATTAACTCTTTCTCGTAGAAATACATTTTCTTCACATTTACTGGAAAAACAACTGAAAACCGTGAAAAATCGGCTTTCGATGTTTTTTTGACCTTGCGGACACACAAGAAAGCAATCAGACAATTTATGTTTACTGGACTCTTCTCTACGAGAAAGAGAATAAAGCATTTTTATTCGTTATGAGGGTGTAGGTATCAAGACCCATTTTTTTGTGGATACGAACTTTTACAATTTCTCATAATTAGATAACATACTTCATATGCAGTAACAGCAACTCTTAACCAATTTCTAATTGTTTCACAATGAAAATCTAATAAACGTGATAACCAGATTTCCACAGCACCTTCAAGATTACAATCAGTAAAAAATTTCACTCGTTCACCATCATCCGAATACACTACAATTATTTTGCGAAAAAAAATTATTGATACTATCAAAGCTTTACTAGCATAAGCCATTTTAAGTTTATTTCCATTTGAATCATCATATAAATCTAATTTATTTAAACTATCAAATACTTTCTTCAGTAATCGCATAACTTTTTCAGGTTCATTTCCATTTGATAAAAATTCAAGTAATTCCGAACCAGATACAAAGAAAAATCTGAAATGAATAATATATATCAATTTATAATAATTTTCAATCTACCTTGGAAATGCAAGTCGTTTAATTTCTATTTAAAAACAAAAATTGAAATAATAAATAAAATATAATAATAATATACCTAAATAATCTTCCAATGCTTTTTGACATAATTGTAAATTATCTTTCATTTTCTCCAATTGTTCATATAAACCCGGACGATTAGTACAACGAATAAAATTTAAATCAGCTTCATTTTCTTTTGATATTATCTATAAATATATAGTTCATACATAGATATTTGAATGAGATCAAAGTTGATATTAAAAACTAACTTTAAATTCTTTATCAATTCTATCGAAAGCTGTTGTTTCTTGTGGTAATTGTATTCTAATATCATCAGTACCAATGAAAATTGCTTCTAAATTTGACCAATTACGTTGTACATCTGTTAATAATTGTAAAACCATATCAGCTGTAGACATTTTACTTTTCCATGTAATAACATTATCAATAAAATGTGATATAAATTTTGATGAAAGTAATGTTTGTAATTGTGTTTGATGTTCATCTAATGCAGCAATAATATCATCATCTATTGAGACAAGTGTTACATTTGTACGTGGATGTTTTTCAATTTGAAAATTCATATTTGACCTTAATATATATGTATTTATTTTATGACAAAAACGAAAAAAATGAATTTTACCAAGTATTTTCAAGATCAGTTAAAATTTTTTCCATTCCCTGTTCTTTAGTTGCTTTATCAACAATAATTTTTACCTAAAGATTTAAATTTTCAGACAAAATATTTGAATTTATAAAAAAAAGACCTCATCTTCATATTTATGTAAATTAAGACCAAGTAAATCTTCCAGACTTGTTTCATCAGTCATATCAATTTCAACTCCTGTTTCTTTCATTAATTCTTCCCAATGTCGTAATCTTATAGCATTATTACGTAATTCTCCTACTGAACGTAATGATGCAAGAAGATTTTTAACATCTTTTTCAATTTCATGATATGCATTCCATTGATTACATTCTTTACCAAGTAAACGTAATTCTTTATTTAAATACGTTCGTCGTAATTCTTGATCAATTAATTCAATATTCACTTGTTTCCATGGAGTTTTTGTCCATTTATCAATACGTGAACGAATTAAATAAATCAAATCCCATAATTGTTTCAATGGTCGCATTTCTTTACGACATAACTGTACACTAGATCAAAAAAAAATAACTGTTAGAATCACAAAGATAGTGGGCGAAAATATCTATCTCTAATTCTTCAGTATTAGTTTTAATAAAGGAATATTTTATGTATCAGAAAATTAGATGATTAATTACATTTTATATTCAGGAACATTAATATCAAATATTCGAGCAAGATCAGTTAATTGTTGAACTTCTTGATCAAATTGACGTAATTGTGTTGCCCAATAATTAAGTTCTAGAATTCATTATTCATATAAGAAAATATTTAAATGTAAACATCTTAAGGGTGAATGTGGATCAAGGGGAAAACAGCTGATTAGGTAACCGCTAATCATTATTAAGAGACCGGATGGGTCTGTGAATAAAAAGAATAATCGCACCCACATCCACTCATCATTACTAATCATATCTAATCAAATAATCAGCTGTTGCCTCCTTGGTGTGGATTCTTTCTATACCGACATTCACACTCATCCGTCTACAATCGATGTTTTTCAAACTGAGAGCGTTTCACAAATATCTAGTTCTCGTCAAAATATCTCCTTTGCAATTCTTACCCACATAAGGTTCTTTTGTATTATATTTAAATGGTGCATCTTTTGAAAATCTATCTCTTAATTCTTGTTGTTTTTTTTTCCATATCAATAATTTGATTACGAATATTAGTAACTTGATTTGCTTGTAATGGTGCAATTTGTTGTTTCATTTGTGTTGCCATTTTTTTAATAATAATCCATTGTTCTGGTAATTCATCTAACATAGCATAAATAGATTGTGGTACTTCATATGCATAAGATTTAAGTAGTTCAATTATATCTTTAATTGGTTCAGCCATATCATCTGTATATTCTTGTCGAGCACGTACTTGACTTAGAAATGTCATCATATCAATTAATTCTTTTAAATTATCGGAATTAACTGGATGTTGAAGCATATCTGTTGCATGTTTAATAAATAATTGTAATTCATTTAATGAAATAGTTATATGATCAATTAAATAATTTTTATATCTATATATGGAATTTTAATTAAAGACAAAAAAAAAGACAAAAGAAATAATCATACAGATTAATCCATTTAGTAACAAGTGTAAGTAATTGTCGTTTAATAGGTCGAGCATCAACTCTTAACCAACTATTAAAAAGAAAGGTCTGATTCCAGTTATCAATATCGTTATAAATTGATTGAAATAAATCGATTTCATTTTGAAATTGAATTAAATTTGGTGGATTTTCTTTAATTTGTTCAACATTCTCTAATTCATAATCTTGTAAATTTTAAATTTTATTTCGAAATAAAAAAAGTAAATCAAAATTACCTTCAAGTAAACGACCATAAAGAAGAAATTGTCTCATATGTTCTTTTCTATCATCAAGCCATAAATATGAATTTTCTTCTACTTCATCTTTCCAATCATTTGCTTCTTTCATTGTATCACGTAATCGTTCCATAATTTTTAATCGTTTATCATTTAAATTTTTCATTTCTTCTAAATCATTCTATGAAAAAAAATTTCTTATATGTTTATAAAAATATTCTTTGCATTACTTGATAATGTTTTTGTCCAGAATGTTCAGCAAGACGAGGAAGCATAGCAGCTTGTCGAAAGATATTACCTATTAATGTATCAACTATATCATAAAGACCATTTGTACTACCAAATTCAAGTGTTGGATTAAAACGTAAATCAAGATCCTTGAAAAAAAATTTAAAAAAAATAAAAATAAAAATCTTCTTTACATCTAATATAAGTTGAACTTCAAATAATGGACGTTTATTAAGTGTAGGATCAGATTCTTCAAGAAGATAATTAAGATTATATTCAATTATTTCATAAAGTGATTCAATAATCATTTCATCAACATAATCAACATAAGATTTCCACATATCAGAATCAGCATCAGCTTTTAATAACCATTTATTTTGCTAAAATCAATACAATTTAGTCAAACGGTAAGTGTTGTCGAAGATTCAAAACTCCGCGTTTTCTCGATTTTAGTCTATAGATGAAAGGTGGATGCGAGTTGACTGATGAACACCGAAGTCTTCAACCATACACGCGCCCACCCACCAACACCCACACCCACACCCATACTCACGCCCTTCAAAATTCAGAATTGCCGACCAATCGAACTAAATCATGATCATCAACTTGAAATGTATTTATCTTACTTTAAGAATATCTTGTAAACGTAAACCAACATCTGTTAATTCATTATTTCTTTTGAATACTTTATCTTCTTTTTCATAAACTATAAGTAATGGATCTTGTCGAATTTCACCGCGAGAATATAATGCAGATTTAATAAAACGTTTGAGTAATTTTTGCATATCGTCCAAATTCGATTTACTTTTAAATAAACGTTCTTCAAAATCACTTATTCGTACTCGAAGATGACGAATAAACTCAGTAGAATCTTAAGAAAATTAATTGATATAAATTGATTTTATAAAAACATACCTGTATTAATATCTAATTTCATTATTGTACTCGCTTTTTCTAAATCATTTTCAATTATAGTTAATTCATCACGAATTAATGGATATTCAATAATAAGAATACTATCAAAGATATGTCCGTATGATTTTGTAATATAATCTTAAGATAAAATCATTTATTAATTTTATTAAAATTAAAATTTTACCAAGATTAATAAATTGTTGTTGAAATCGATCTATATGTTGATAGAATTCTTCAGTGTCTGATGAATGTATAAAATATGGTATTTGATAAAGACGCATGACTTCTTGTAAAGCTGTAACAAGCTATAAGAAAAATAAATTTTATAAAGCATAGATTTTCGCAATTACTTGTGGTTGAATATTAACAATATAATATTTATCTTCTTTTCGAAGAAGTGGTTCATTTAGATGAAGAAGATTTTCTTTGATAAATGAATCAATCCATTGTTTGTTTGTATTTTCAATGAAATCATCTAATTTTTTCTGGAAATTCTTTTCTTGTTCTAATAGTCGTTTATAAATATCATTATCTTTAATACTGAAATTATTTTATTAAAATAATAAATAAATAAAAAGAAGAAGAACGTTTTTTTACTTAATATCAATTGTTTTTAAAGGTTCTATTTGATTTTTAATACGTTGACGTAATTGTTCAATAAATGTATAATCAGAAATTAATTTTGGCATTGATAATAACCATGCTGATTGTGAATCTTTTGTATATTCATCAAATAGTGTTTGATTTTCATTCAAAATATTTTCAATTATATTCAAAAGTGTAGATGTATATTCATTAATAACAATTTTAAGTCGATTTCTTTTTAGAGTTGATCCAAAAATACGAAGTAACTAAATTTAATTTATTTATTAATATGTTTACATTAGTTGTAAACAAACTCGATATATATTATCAATATTAATTGTTTTAATATCACTGTTACACGGTTGAAAATAGCGACGTAAAATATTTGCAATACGTTCATCACTAGTTAAGACAATTTTACAAAATGTCTTATAAGCATTAGGAAATTCAAGATTAGAATCATTTGTAATATCATCAGATAAACCTATATGAAATGTTATTATTCAAAAAAAAAACGTTTTACATTTCTATTTTACCACGAAATACAGCATACGCTGATTTAATATCTCCATGAACTCTTTGTAAAATGGTTTGTAATTCATCTGCATCAATACCACCTAATTCAATTAATTCATATATAGAACATTCTTGTACAGTTGATATTATATCCTAAAAACAATCAAATACATTTATTTTTCATAGAATTTATCTTGCTTTTAGCATTTTAATACGATCAATAAAATGATCACATCGTTCAAAAATTTTTGATTCTGGAATTTCCCAATAACGGATCTAATAAAATAATGATCAATTAAACAACGAGACTTTCAAGGGAAGGTACCGCGGTGTGTTCCCGAGTTAAAGGCTGATATTATGTGGGTTTGCTACACTAAGTGCCCTGATGTCAAATATGAAACAATGATCGGCTGCGGCCGGACCACTGAAAATAGTACTCAAAATATTCTGTCACTATTTCATGTATATAGGATGCCTTTTCAGTCTCGAAACTCGATAAAATGAATTTCTATGTTGAAAAATATTCAGTCCTAACCATAAGTATCTGTATCATCTTTGAGTACGTGCTTGAGCTGTGTAGAAACTAAAAAGACATCCTATATACATGAAACAGCGACAGAATATTTTGAGTACTATTTTCAGTGGTCCGGCCGCAGCCGATCATTGTTTCACATTTGATATCAGGGCACTTAGTGTAGCAAACCCACGTAATATCAGCCTTTAACTCGGGACCACACCGCGGGACCTTCCCTTGTTAGATAAACTCTAACCTGACGATCATTAAAATACGTTGGTAATAATACTTTATAATGTTGATAAGATTTTTTATATAATAAACATGTTTCAAGTGCTAAATTAATCAATTGAATAGGTTCATCAAAATCTGTTTCAACAAATAAATCATTCGGTTGAAGTAGATCACGTATCTATAAAATCAATTATTTTAATCTATTATAAGATTCTTTTACTTTTAAAATAATCAAATTTGTCCATTGTTGTAAAAATCCAATAAATCGGTTTATATTTGTATAATAAACTGAATTAGCCCATACTAAAGCTATTGTATGAAATAATCGATCAAAATATAATGATAATGATTCAATATTTTGAACTTTTTCAATTAATTCAAATATGGATACAAGTGGTTTTAAATATAAAGCAATATTTTGTGCTTCCGCTAATGCTTGAATAACATCACGAAATATTGTACGAAATGCAGAGAAATAATTCGATCCAGAATTTTCAAGAATTTCAACAAGACGTCGAATTATTGATGAATGCATCTATTCAATTTGTTTTTATTATTAATTATTTTTTTTTCTTAATTTTTTACATACTTGCGTTTGAATTCCTTGTAAATTTTCTGCTCTTGCAATCCAAAAGTCGATTTCAATATTAGGTAATAGATTATATTGATTTTTTGGTGGATCTGAATTATAATTAATTGCTGTTTGAATTTGATTTTTCCAAGTCATTATAAGATTTTCTAATAAACGAATTTTTCGATTATCAAATGTTTTATTTCTAATATAAAATAAATTATTTGATTAATGAATGAAGTTAAAAAAATTATAAATAGATCAGTCATCTTTGCTCTCAAGTATACCGTAGATTGGCGAGAGCTATTATCATAAAACTATGAACGAAAACGTTGATAATAGACTTCATCATAGTTCTATTTCGTATTATTTGAAATATAGACTCAATTTTTAACTTTAAAATAAACATCTCTTCGACTTATTTTATAATGACTATCGAGATTAAAAATTTCTTCTTACTGACTAAGTACACGAAGATAATCAGATCTTGATAAAAATTCAATTTCATGAGGTATTGATAAGATAGTTCGTCCTCGAAGTATTCCATTTACTATTGTTAATAAATTAGTTAATTCCGATACATTTTGTATACAATTTCGAATGACAATATCAGGCCAATCAGATATTATTTTTCGTTGTTGTAATATAGGCCATAAAATCTATAAAAATATTTAATTCCTTTTTTGTTTTTAAATTAATTCAATCTACTTCAGATATAAATAAATGTAATTGTGTCATAGATGAATGTGTAAATTCTGCAATAGCAATTTGTTTTTTTAATGGAATATCATTTTCAATAATCATTTCATTTCGTTTAATAAAACAAATTATTTTCGATTTAATTTCAATTGGAAATTCAGTTAAAATACTTAATGAATCAGAATTTTCAAAAATAAGTATTATATTACGATCAGATTTATCAAGAAACGATTCAATTAATTTACGATTTATTTCATTGTTAAGAATTGCTAGAAATAAATCTTATTATTTAAAATTTTAGACTAAAAATAAAAACACCTGTTTTAAATACTGTTGGTGTTGTACCAAAAACTATATTGAGATATGATAGAAAAAACCGGAATCGTTGATCTTCAAATTCTGTATCATCCGTAGAAATCTCTATTTCACCAATATCACTTGAAAGGGAACCACGTTCATTGATACTTTCACTCATTGTTATAAATAATGCAAATGATATAATAGCGCCTTTTTCTTGAAAATTAATTTATAAGATAGATTATTAATATGATGCTTAATGCAAGAAGTGTCGCAAAAACACGATTTTGACTATGGATTTTTGTTGATACTGATCATTAACTATTTTTAACGGTATATGTGAATTCAGTGTATAATATTGTACTTTTCCTTGAGAGTATACATGGTAATAAATCGAAGTACAACATAATATTCACTCTTTAATAGTTTTTCTTTGAATATTTTTCTATCAGTTTTATTAGATAACAGGTATATATTTATTTTCATTTTTATTTGAACAATTTTCCAAATGATCATTCCGACGTACAACAAACGAATACCAGCTTTTCTTCAACGAGTACATCATAAAACAACCTCAACATCGTCATTTTGTACATATAATCTAATATTTATTAATCTATAATATTACCAAGATATGGAACCATTCTGCTGCGCGAAAATTAACAACAAGAAATGTATACATAAAGATGAATAATAAGATAACAAAAAAAAAAAAAAAAAAACATATATCAATTGTATAAAAAAAAATAACACATTAATTCATGGGACTTGTCCTATTATAACCATTATTTAACTTTTGATTAATGGTGGAGAATTAGAGTCCGATGAGGCAATTTCCACGTTTTTTTTCCGTTCTTTGTCAAGTTCCATTTCCAGTTTGTTGATTTTTGTATCCATCGTTTCGATTGTTTTCACATATTTTTCGAGCCAGCTTTTGAGATTACCCAGGTCAAACAAGCGCGATCGTAAACGATCATACTTTTCCGTATACGATACGGAGACATACGATCGTAAAACGGCCGCAGGTAATACGGCAGAAAACGGTGAAATACGATCGTATATGGTCGTATTTTTTCTGGATACGGTCGTATTCAATCGTTTACGAAGTTCGTAATAATCGACCTGGGTATAGTCACTTGTTCCGTCAAGTTGACCACTTGTTGCTTCAAATTCCTTATTGTTTCGTCTTTATTTTCTTCATGATTGTTCTAAAAAAAACAATGAATTTTTAAAAAAATATTATTTTATTTTTGAATATATTTATTTCTTTTTCTTCTCTAATTTTTAAAGATTTATTATGACTAGAGCTCGCCATTTTAAATCTGTGTATGAACAATAATACTGTTTAAATGTAAGATTAATATTATTTAAATATACGATCGATATTACCTATAAATCTGAAAGAAAAACATGATTTATTTAACAATTTACCTTAGAATAACTCATTTTTTATTTTGATACTAACAGCAGAAACTCATATATTTATAGATAACAAACAAAGATCAGACAGATGAATATGATTTCTTTGTGATGATTGCATATAAAGAATTAATTTGTATCGTCCAATCGGACAACGTATAGTGATATCACCTTTTCACTCATTATGTAAATTTAAGAAAATGGAAACTTGATTTTAGATTGATTGATAATCGATTCAATGGAACTCAGTGCAAACAAAAAATCGTTACACGTAATAACACAAGTAACGCTCATTCGGAGATTCGCTTAGCTCTTTCTCGTACAAATCTATTTTCTTCATATTTACTCAAAAAATAAATGAAACCCGTGAAAAATCGATTTTCGAAGTTTTTTTGATCTTTGACCCCTCTTCACTCCTGTCCCTCCACACGGTCACCCAATAGTCCTCGGATTCGAACTCCCCGTATCGAAAAACCTATAAAAATATCTTTTTCGAAAAATCGGTTTTCAATGTTTTTTTGACCTTTCACCCATCCACTCATCGTGATCACCTAACAGACCTCAAATTCGAACTCCCCGTATCGAAAAACCCCTAGAAATGTCTTTTTCGAAAAATCGGTTTTCAATGTTTTTTTTGACCTTTAACCCATCCACTCATCGTGATCACTTAACAGACCTCAAATTCGAACTCCCCGCATCGAAATACTTCTAGAAATGTCTTTTCCTGAAAATCGATTTTCAATGTTTTTTTGACCCTGCGGACAGACAAGCAAGCAAGCAAACAATTTATTCTTACTGGACTCTTCTCTACGAGAAAGAGAATAATCGATTCAATGGAATTCAGTGCAAACAAAAAATCGTTATACGTAATAACATAATATAACGAAAATTACTTAAATATCATTAAAATAAGTATCCATATAATAAACATGACATTTTTTTAATAATACTACCCTTATTATTAATATCAACTATTGTATTAACATTTCTTTTTCACATTTGTAAATTGCTTAATTTCTTATTTAATTGCGAAGAAACCAAAAAAAATACAACATAAGACTATGAATCAAACAACTTACTACAATCGTAAGTTTAATATCTAGTAAATGATATGCTTTTATATTATTTTCTCTAGATTATTATTCAATCATCAATGATAGAAAGAAAAATAAATATAAACATAATATATATGTATTTTATATTCTCTATTAACAAAATGGATATTATAATTAAATGGATATTATAATTAAATTGATATTAAAAATTCATTTTCTTTTGGCCATAACTTGATATAATTGCAAGATATGATTCGAATCTATTTATCATTATAATATTTTTAATGTTAGTGCTTGAAGTACTTCTCTATATTCTATATATGCCTTTAAACCACTTGTTATCTACATGTGTTTACGATTATTATTTAGAGTTGACCTGTACGATGACTATTAAGAAAATCTAAAATAATGTTAAAACTCATCTAAATACTAAAGTTTTTCAATTTTTCTGATATTTGTGGCTATAATTTTTCAAAATAAAAATAAACACATTTCAAATTCGCAATATTATTGTATTGGAAAATGATGGAAGTAAAACGACATTTATTTCAGAGCTTTTTTATTGAAAATTTGAATAAAACATAAATTATAAATGAAAAAGCTTGATTAATTGATCAAATAAAAATGAAAATATTTATGGAAAACGTCCTTGATTGAAATCTTCTTCTTCTTTTCGCTCATATTTATCAGCACGATTTTCATATTTATCAGCTTCACGTTGTTCATGACTTCTTTCTATATCTCGAAATTCACCTTCAATTTTTCCTTCTTCACGACGAATAGCATTGAAAAAACCTGGTTCAGGAGCACCTTCACGTTCCATATTGATGTATACGTTTATTTTTTCTTTACAATAAATAATCTACACATAAAATATCCTCCTTTATATACGGCAATACTATTATTCACCTTTATACATCATTATGATTATTATTAAGTCACTGACCAGGCTTCGTAGTCCTCCTATATTTCCTATATTTCCTATATATTTAAAAATGCTCCTATAAATTCCTATTTTTCATGCATTTTTCCTATATTTCCTATATTTCCTATATATTTAAAAATGCTCCTATAAATTCCTATTTTTCATGCATTTTTCCTATATTTCCTATATTTAGAAAAAATTTATCTTTTTCAAATGAAATATATATTTTCTCGATCAGCAGCAACGCAGAGCTTCTGTACATATGTCATTACTTAGGTCTGACCAAAAGTTCGTGCACTTTAAAAACAAAATATAAAGATAAGGAGATATTTTTCATTTTATTTTATCAAATGTTGAGGGTACTTGCCAGTATTATTTATATTAAGTTCGATTCTTTCTAACAATTTGTCAAAAGTTTTTTTTGAAGTCTTTTTCGAAAAAAAATTTTAGGTAACTTGAGAATCGCATGAATTAATCATGTTTCATCTATTTAATCAGTTAAACTACGTTCGATAGAATTAGTTAGCCAAAAATTACATAGTATCAGGCCTGGCGAATGTGATGGATATGAGATTATATTTATGTCTTTTCTGTTATATAAATAATGATAGTGGATGAGTATGAAGTCAGCGATGGTCTTTAATCATTTTTGTATATTTTTAACCTGATGTCTGAGTTTGTTTCCATATTTCATTGACAAAAGGGTTCAGATAATTTTCAGTATCATACTTGTGACCTACAGTCTTGACTTTATCTACACAATGTATAAAAACAGGACCATTTGATTTAAAGAATATACCAAACAAAGTTTGGGTTAAAATTTATCTGCATGAACAATAGTCTCTGACGATTCATCTTCAACAAGCCAGCTAGCATCAAATGACTTATAAATAACCTATATAAAATAAATCGATATCCCATTACTAGTAATGCTAGAACGCAATTGGCATGATTCAACTAAATTTCGCTAAATTTTTAAAAGATATGAAACATGATTAATTCATGCGGTCTCCAAGGTACTTAAAATTTTTTTTCGAAAAAGACTTCAAAAAAAACTTTTGACAAATTGTTAGAAAGGATCGAACTTAATATGAATAATACTGGCAACTATCTTCAACATCTGATAAAATAAAATGAAACATATCTCCTTATTTTCATATTTTTTCTAAAAGTGCACGAACTTTTGGTCAGACCTAAGTAAATTCAACTGAGACCATATCTTCTTTTAATTATTTTCGAATTAAGCTTTTTAAATATTTTCTCCAGTAATTAAAAAGTGTATATTTGTTTCTGATTTCTTGGCAACTTTGAGTAAGATAGCTAGTTATGATATTATGAGCACTAAGCAACGTTTGATATAAGTCTATTATAAGCGTATTACTGAAGAAAAAAATTCCTATATATTTCCTATATTATTATGAAAATCCTATATAAATACTACTTTTAAAATCCTATATTTTCCTATATCCTCAGGATGGGTCGCTACGAAGCCTGTATTATTAAGGCTTACGCCATCAATCCAAACTCAAGGCAAAAGCGTATTTAAATACCTTATTTTTTTATTTAATGTTTAACCAATCACAAGCAAGCACAATATACATGTTATTATGTTTTTGACAATAAACAAGAATATATTTAAGATGAATAATGATAAATTGCGTATAAATTTTAATGAAAAACAAGAAAAGAATTATGAAAATGATTCATACAAAAAATAAATTTAACATTCTATTCACTATTTCTAATATGTATTTCTTTATCTCTCAAATGACATTAATGTGTATATCTCTAAACGATTTCGTATCGCTAAATTTTTTGAAAAACAAATCTTCATAGTAATCGTATATTGAGAAAATGTTCGATCTTTATAAGAATCTTTATGATATATAATTTTCAGTAAAAATATTTTTCAAATTATATTTGAGGAAATTTATTTGAATTGCAATAATCATCAAAACGTTTATGAAAAAGTATATTTCATTGAATTTAGATAAACCATATATTGTCAACGTAATATCTTTTTAGATGTGTAAAAGTACGCTATCACGACAAAAAAAACAACATTTGTTGATTCTAATTGCAAATAAAGTCTATATTGCTTATAATTACAATATTAACGTATTATATCGGTATTTTATTATATGATCGAACTGTAGCAACTTTCTTGTTTGATATTATACGTAAATAAATGAAAAAATATAAGTAACGAAATTGATTGGATCAAGAAAAAGCACATGATATTTTTTCGTTCCCATAACATGCAATACAATAGAATCTAAAAATAAATACATATCATATATGATAATGAATAACAAAGTATAAGCACACTATTAGATTTTTTTTTTTTCTTCATTACTAAAGCATATTACGAATAATACTAATAGAACGATCGATTGAAAGTAAAATAATTTGAAAATGAAAAGCAGATATCACAATAGCTAACGATCATTTATATCGTTCTACAAACATATTTTTGACCATGAATAAAGAGTATGCTAACTTATTTATAATCGATCCGGCTTGAAACAGAATAAAGTGAAAACAAAATTTTGAAGAATTTTCTTCCCTTATTAAGAACTATTTTTTCTAATTAGAAAAAAGTAAGATTATTTTTCTACATGAATATTTTCACCTATCACAAGCGGCAGAGAAGTACCCAGTTTGTTTATATTGTATTTTCCTGTTGTCTATCTGTCGTTCAATGATCAAACAAAAATACACATGAAAAATAAGGGAGAATGCATCCTATTCCGCGATGTTGAACATTGGAGGAATCAGTTCCGCACTGGAATCGATTCCGTCTAATTCCGGGAACTCGATCGACACACAACATAAGACACCCAGTCAAGATTGATCGAGTTCGACCAATTCCGGAATTGCACGGAATTCCTACCGATTCCGGAATTGCACGGAATCCCTACCGATTCCGGAATTGCGGGAATTGGTTCCGATTCCGGAGTTCCGTACCGGAATCACACCATCCACCTCACCCACATTTATTGTGTTGTGTTGATAAGTTATCCCGTTTGAATACGATCCAATTCCGTTACGGAATTCCGGGAATTGCATCAAGACGGAATTCAGTGGAATTGAACGGAATTCCTGGAAATTCCTACCGATTCCCACCAATTCCGGAATTGCGTGAACTACTTCTAATTACGGAATTCCACGGAATTCCTACCAATTCCTGCCAATTTCCACCGATTCCGGAATTATACGGAATTCCTACCAATTCCGGAATTCCACGGAACTCGATCAATTTTCGAGTGGGTATCGGATATTATGTGTCGATCGAGTTCCCGGAATTGAACGGAATCGATTTCGGAGCGGAACTGGTTCCTGAAATGTTCAACATTGCGGAATAGGATGACTGCTCAAATAAGGTGAAGCAAGGAGAAAAAGTTTTTGATTATATAAGTTAGGTAAAATTTCTTAATGTTGTTACTCTTCTCACATTAATTCGAGCGGGATTTTTCGATCATAAAACACGAAGATGTGAAACCAATAAAAGATGCTATACATGTTAACCATGTCAAATGGTTAGCTCACCATCCAATGTAACCAAATAAATAGTATACGATGGTTGAAGCACGTGCTGGCATACCAAATATGAATATAAAAAAGACTAATCATACGATACGTTTTATAACAGTAAAATCACGTTTAATTCTTGTTTGTTGTAGTAGAGTAAATGCTATTGAATAATGACGTATATAACTCGGTGTACATGCATAGATAATGACTATAATTGTAATAGGTGAAAGCTAAATCAGAAAAGCTCCTAATATCATTCCACACCAATTTGTCAAACTCATTTGACAATGATAATCTTCATATTGATATACACCTGTTACCAGAACTGATAATGGTTGAAGTATACTTAGGAATATTTGAATTAGTATGCCGAAACTATATAGATATATATTACGATGAAAAAAAAGACGAGTATAATAAATTATCCGACAAAAGCAGTGAAGAGCTTGAAATGTATTTGCATATAATGCACATACCATAGCAACAGTTGCGAAATAAACTTTTAAACGACACCAGATTGTATCATTATTTGTCACGGGTGTATTTTGATACATATGTCCAATGAACATCTTGAGGGTGGGTGTGGGTATGTATATTATATCCATCTATAATTCTCATTTGTCCACAACCACACCCACACCCACACCCACTTTAGTCAAAAAAAATTATTCATACTTTTCGAGTGTGGGTGTACGTGAATGCAGGAGCAGGTTCCTACCTTCTCTTAACCCACACCCTTCTTTATTTTACCTTTATTCGCTAATCATACATATCATATCTTCACTGTACCCACTCACTTTGGGATAACCTGAAGCACCATCTACTGGTTCAATACCTTTTGTATCGACTATATTTACACATAGACTGACTCTTTTTTATACTTCATATATTTATTTTTGCAATTATATTTAAAAACCAACAACTTGATAGTTATAATTACAAACTCCATGACTCATATCTCCAATAACAGTCATTGTTCCCTTTCCACTTGCTATGACCCGTCCGTTAATATCCACAATTTCTATACTCTGTGATCCAATTCGTAAGCCAGGAATGCTCCATGAGTTTAAACCTTGTACAGGACGATACCACGCAAGCATATCGTATCCACTGTAGATGTTAATTGTGTACTCACTCGCACGTGAGTCTGCCAATACCACCAAATTAAAATTATCTTCAGCATTCATCCATCCGCGCGGTTTTCCCATAAAATCATTAATGCAAGATGCCGACTTTAATAACGGTCGATACCAAAACACACCACTTACTGCTTTTCCATCCGATGGTATTAAACTGGAAACATCTTTGATGCCAGCTTTATATGCCTTTATAAATGGTGGTAACAACTTTTGCCATCCTGAATGATCATAACCATCGGTATAGGTTTGGATATTAGTACCAGCTATGGAATCTGGCCAGATTTTTCCGAAATAATGCGACTCACCGGCATCATTCCAGGTTACAATTTCAAGAAAATCAGGAGCAAGGGAGAGAACTTGACGAATTCTAGTTGCATAATTAAGTTCACCACGTCGATACCAATTCTGATTATGATCCATATGTTTAAATTGAACGGGTGATATGGCTACGAAAATATTAGAATATATTAGATTGGTTTCTTGAGATTTATACCAAATGTCAAATGTTATTAATTTAAAATTTATTTTCAGAGAATAAAAATCAGAGTTTCAAGTAGGATGTGGAAAATGTCTCCTCAATAGAAAATTCATCAGGAAAATTAGCCGCTAGTTATATTCCTGATGATTCTTGAGGATGTGAATACAATATTATGAAACAAATCCGAGGTAAGGAATATCTGTATTAATGAAGTTCATCGATATGAACTACCAAAAAAAACTTTGCAAATCAATAGCTAAAAGTCATATATGACTCTTTTAAGAAGTTGTCTAGAAAAAATTAAGAACTGATACATCATATCTGCGTTGATTCAGTTCTGTTATTAAAGAACTTCCATACTTCCGATCTATTTTATTATTTATATTTATAATTTTTGAAATCATCTGGAATACAATTAGCGAGATATGCGACGCCTCCAAATAACTTAGTAAATATTCGAAAGTGAGGTATTACAAACTCGATGTCGAACGCTTCCACTTCGCTATTGTAAGGACAACACTATGTTTCATCTTTAGGAAATAGAGAAAAAGCTTTCTGAAAACACATCTTTCTCTTAAGATAAAAGCAAAAGGCATGACACTCAGCTGTACAGCAGATAGAATTAAGAATTATCACAACATACCCATCATAAAGGTCTTTGAATAGGTATGCGTATCGGTCAAGTATGCCTGATCACTCGCACTACTAACATCGACTTGTCCATCCGATTCATATGGCCAAGCGCCATCCCAATTCATTACTCCATCAATAACTGGGAAAGCATAGGTAAATCCAGTTGGACTACCCATTGCATCTGAGAAAGCTGGTACAAAGTATGTCCAAATTCCCTTTGCTTGTAGTGGTTCTCGGTAATGTTTCTGCCAACCGTTGCTAGGGCTACTTTCACCAAAGGACAACCTCGCCCCATAAAATGTGCTCACAAACGGATGGCCATTATGTGAGTAATACGACTTATGATTGTGCCATTGCTCGATAAGACCAAGAAATTGAGATGGATGAGTGAAGTGAATCATGTCGAAAGAGAAGAATAACTTAAAATTGTTGTATTGAGCTGCTGCATCGAAAAGATACTGGATTGCATTTGTAGACCATGTGTCTGTGCTAGCAACGTTCAAAGCAAAGGCATCGATTCCTACAGATTGTGCCTCTTGAACATCTATGACGGCTTGCCATGGCTGCATTGTGCCAACCTATTTCAAAAACTGAATGTTAGAGCCGCGGAGTGAAAAAGTACTTCATGTTGTTATCACATACCATATAATGAGCAAAGACGCCCTTTAAATCAGCATTTGACACACCAAACAAGCATGAACAAATTGTATACACCAATATGGTAGCGGATAGAATGGTGCGCATGTTTTACACCAACTTTTTGCGCTAGTTGAAAAGATAAAACTGATTCTTCGATGCTGCGATCATCATCTCCTTTCTTATATTTCAATACTGGGAGCAAAATACACATGTCTTATTCTCTTATCTATGGGATAGTCGCCGCATTGTAAGGTATTATGAAAGCATCTGCTTATTTTCTCATACTGGATTAGCGCTACTACCATCAGCTAAATACATATGTATGAGTATCTGCTAATAATTTAACCAACAACAAATATTGAGTCTTCAAAGCAACAGTTTTTTAAATGAAATCAGCGTTAAAAAAAGATCAAAGTTTTTTAAAAAAGGATTATTTCCTTTTCTGAAAGGAAGGGTGTGGAGGTGGTGGTCGATGAGAATGCGGGTAGAGATGTAAATTCATCTTTTATTTACCTACACCCACGAAGATGTTCACTTTAACAAACATAAACATTTGACAATGATGTTAGTTATTAGCAATAATAATTCTAACTCAGGTATGAATATCCACTAAAGAATAATAATAATGATCATTTAAGACCCAACCGAATTCACTATTAGCGATAATCAAAATCATTTTCAAATATTTATTTTGTTGTTGATATTCTTTTAACATTTCTATTTGTTAAAGTTAAAGCCTTCATTATTTGTAACATCATTTGTTTCTTGTTTATGCTTGTCTGTGGTTGATAATGATCATTTAAGACCGAATTTTTATTGCATTTATTCTACAACCATACTTGGTTCAGCGTTACTAAGAATAACTTCTTGGGGTTTTACTGTTATTACAGAGCACTTTTTATTTTTCGAAGTGATTAGGAAGAATCTTTCAGACTTTTGCTACTATCCTACCATGCATTTTCTGCCTAATCGTCACTGAGAACAAGCCTTCGGAGCTTTCTTATTATAATATACAATCTCAGTCTGATTTTCTATTTGCTGCAGTGTCAGAAAATATTTTTCTAAAAGCTCCATTATTTTCTTTTGCATAATATCCTTCTCATCATAGAAAAAGCTCTAAGCACACATTAAAATCAGAATGCAGATGAAGTTGAAAAATAAACAGTTTTATTTATGGTGCTTATAAAAATTACACTGTACGAAAAAAATGTCTACCAACGTCACTAGTTATGTATCTGTTATTGAAATATATTCGATATTAACTTTTATGGTTTTCTATTTTTCATATTGCGTACAGCATATTCATTGATTTCACGTTCGATGTCATGGTTGATTCCATTAGCTGCGACATCTAGTGCAACGATTGTCTACATGAAAACGTACAGGTAAAGATTTGGTATACATGAAGAGCGAATAATAATTACTGTGTTATATCGTAATCCATCAGCCAAATGTTCTCCTCCAACATCTCCGATTTCGTTTCCTCGGAGATTGAATGTGGTGAGTGTCTAGATGAAAAAGTACAGGTAAACTCATGGTATCGATGAAGAGAGAATAATAATTACTGTGTTATGTCGTAATACATCAGCCAAATATTGTACGCCAACATCTCCGATTTTATTATTTCCAAGATTTAATGTGGCGAGTCTCTAGATGAAAAAGTGTAGATAAAGACATGCTATCGATGAAGAGAGAATGATAATTACTGTGTTGTGTTGTAACCCGTTAGCCAAATGCTGTGCTCCAATATCTCTGATTTCATTATATCTGAAATCTAGTGTGATGAGTGTCTGGTTGAAACAGTGTAATTAAAGACATATTACATGAAGAGAGAATGAGAATTACTGTATTGTATCGTAGTCCATCAGCCAAATGTTGTGCTCCAACATCTCCGATTTGATTTTTTGCGAGATTTAGTGCAACTAGTGTCTAAATGAAAAGGTGGAAGGAAAGACATAATATAGATGTAAAGAGAATAATAATTACCGTGGTGTGTTGTAATACATCAACTAAATGTTGTGCACCAACATCTCCGATTCCATTAGAGCCGAGATTTAGTGTGGTGAGCGTCTAAATGAAGACATAGAGGTAAAGACACAATATAAATGTAGAGAGAATGAGAATTACTGTGTTATGTCGTAATCCATCAGCCAAATGTTGAACTCCGATATGCCCGATTTCGTTAAAGCTAAGATTTAGTGTGGTGAGTGTCTGAATAAAAAGGTGAAAGAAACGTCATATTATAGATGACAAGAGAATGGTAATTACTGTGTTTTGTCGTAATCCATCAACCAAGTGTTGTACTCCAACATCTCTGATTTCGTTAAAACTGAGAGTTAACGTGATGAGTGTCTAAATGAAACGGTGGAAGGAAAGACATAATATGGATGTAAAGAGAATGGTATTACTGTTGTACGTTGTAATTCATTAGCCAAATGTTGTGCTCCAACAACTCCGATTTTATTATATCCGAGATCTAGTGTGGTAAGTGTCTATATGAAACCGTTCAAGTAAAGACATTGTATAGATGAAGAAAGAATGATAATTACTGTGTTCTGTCGTAATCCGTTAACCAAATGTTGTACACCAACGTCTCCGATTTCATTAGAGCTGAGATGTAGTGTAGTGAGTGTCTAGATGAAATAGCGCAAGTGCGGACATTCTATAGATAAAGAAAGAATGATAATTACTGTGCTGTGTCGTAATCCATCAGCCAAATATTGTGCTCCAATAGCTCTGATTTGATTACCTCCGAGATATAGTGTAGTGAGTGTCTGGTTGAAACAGTGCAATTAAAAATATAGTACAGATGAAGAGAGAATGAGAATTACTGTATTATATCGTAGTCCATTAGCCAAATGTTGTGCTCCAACTTCTCCGATTTTTTTCCATCCAAGATCTAATGTGGTGAGTGTCTAGATGGTAAAGTACAGATAAAGAGGTAGTGTAGATGAAAGAATAGAATTGTTGCTCGGTACTATCCGAAATGTGGTCAGTCTAATGAATATCAATCTCAATATTTCTATCATTTGAAATGCTATGTATTGCTTAAGATTATTGCTCGAAAAGTTGATTATGAACGAAGTTATTAATAGCCACGCATGAATATTAATTTTTGATTCATTAGTTGCTAGAATTCTTAAATGTTTGTGAAGGAAGGAAACGGTTCTGGTAAATAAATAGTAGTGTGAAAATTGCTTCGGTGAAAAAAGAATTGTGAAGCGTTGGATTATGTGCCCAATTGAGTGGAAGACAAATACATACTAGATTTATGTACGGGAATCATCGCTTTTTCAATTGTGACAATGAATTATTTTCTAAATTTCGTCCTTGAGAAAGCTTGCTTCAGTTGAAATGCATTCAGGATATTTATCACAGAAAGACATTTGCTTTAGGAGTAATACTCTTTGAAGGAATGTTCTAATTTCATAATTTGGATGAGAGTGTGAATATTGTTTCACATCAATTTTCTCTCCATCCACATCTCCCGTCATCTGTAACTACAGTGCTCTCTGGTCTCAAAAGAATAGTTATCAGAGATATGTTTTCGGGGAGTTTCTAGAAGATTGTCTCTACGAAGATAAATTAGTTTTTACACCTTTCACTTCTTTCAAAATCTGATTTTTATGATCAAAACGGTATGTGAAAAAAAACATGTCGAGATACGCGTGTAAAGCAAATAACAATATTTTGTCTCTTTTTTTCGTTCTTATGTAAACATTGTGTGCTTATAGCATTACACCTTGTTTAAAACGTGAAATATTTCGATGAGATTGAAAAGGAAGAAAAAAACAAGTTAGTATGTTTAAGTAGAGACTGTAGGAATGAAAAGCAGTTTGAAGATCAATAAAGGAACACTAGACTATAATGATAGGGAAAAGTTTACCTGATATCGATCGTAACTGTCTACGATATTGTTAAATCGTTGACATACGTTTCGCATTGAGCATAAAATGGTAAAATCGGATTGATAATCCATTATTCGGTAGACAAGTTCTACCGGTAAAGTAAAGAAGGTTGCGATAGTTTGATTTGCCATTATAGACTTTTGCTCAAAAGTATATTCTGTAGCTTTATGTGTTGATTGTGTGATGTACTGTTGCTTTTTCTTCCGAATGACTGAGTAGGTGTTTGTTTGGCGTCGTTGGTTTCATATAATGTTGCAATTACTTATAGAAAGAAAAAAAGGAAAAAGAATGATGTTAACTACAAAATCACAGAACAAGCATAAAATTTATCTTGAGGGTGAGTGTGGGTGTGAGTGAAGAAGAAACACCTACACCCACACCCTCAAGATATAAATTGACGTTGACACACAGTTGACGAATAATTTTAGCAGGGGATTGTTACGAAAATAATGATTTCTCTTACGATTTTTTATCATTAAGGATAACTATTGAATATTTTTGGTATTAGTTACGATTTACCGAGTATTTTATCCCAAAAATGCTGCTTTTTTAGTTGAATGTCGACCGCCATCCCTAACTTTGTAATGCGTTATTTTAATTGTTTTCCGTTTTCGCGGAGTTCGTAACGAACACCTGCTACAGAAATTCGAAATGACGAAGTGGTACGAAACGTAGTTTCCTCAAAAGTGCGTACTAAATTCTGATTTTACTCAAACAAACCAAAGAAAAATAACAAATTAAGAAATAAGTAGAAGTATTCAACTTAAATATTCAATATTAAGAAACACAATCAGTCACTAGAAAACACAAGACAAACAATTCAAGTTGAAATAGGACAATATAGTAATATGAACGATTACTGGTAAAATTTCATTTTTAGAATTCGAAAAATGATCATTCAGATGAGAATTACTGATTACAAGTATGAGTGACCCAATATTTAAAAAAGCAGAATTTTTCTGCTAAAAGCAGAAGTGGTGGCAGCACAGACCCACACGCACACCCACACCTACACCTTCTTTAAATTTAAATTTTGTGAGAAGTTTGTGAAGACACTCTGTTTTATGAAAAAGAAAGAAAAGATTGAACGATAAAATTTAGTATGATCCTCGTGCTTGGAATGTTTCATGTTCTTTCGGACATGCACGTTGTGTAAATTCATCAGCACAAGCCATGCGTAATCTTTCGACAGTGGCCGGTGAATGAAGGGTGAAATAGTCCGATAAACCCTGCTGCTCTCGGTAGGCGATACAAGCATGTTTCAGTGCAAAAAAGGCCGATGCACCAAGAAAGAGCGGTGGTTCACCAATAGCTTTTGATGAATAGATCGCTAGAGGATTGGGTGCATCGGAAAGAAGTGATACACGCATATCAAGTGGTACATCACTGAATGATGGAATCTTGTATGTACTTGGTCCTCGAGTAAATAGTGCACCTGGTTTGGTCCATTTATGTTGTGTATAATCACCATAGATTAGTTCTTCCATTGTAAATAAGCCAAGACCTTGAATAAAAGCCCCTTCGATTTGTCCAATATCAATCTGAGGATTAAGTGAAGTGCCAACATCCTATTATAAGCAAACAAAAATAGTTCTAGAAAATTCACTATACAAAAATGTACCATAAGAATATCTGCGCGTAACAGATGCCAGTCACCAGTCAAAGTATCTAATTCTACTTCGCTTACTGCTGCACCTTGTGTAAAATAATTGTAACTAGCTCGGTTGTTGACAAAATCTGCCCCTATTATGTCGGGTGCGGAATAAAATCCGTGTGCACATAGATCCACACGTTCGAAATAAGCTCGTTTGACGATATCTTCCCATGATAGATGACTATTACTATCACGGGCACGTATTGCATCCAAACGTTGACGAATCTGTTCACATGCATTTTGAATAGCCATTCCATTAAGGTCCGACGACACCGATGCAGCTGTTGGACTGGTATTAGCTACTTTGTCCGTCGATGTGTCACTAATATGTACTTTGTTAACATCACAACCTAACGCTTCAGCAGCGATAGCAATCATTTTAGTATGAAGACCTTGACCCATTTCAGTACCTCCATGTGTGAGCAATACCGATCCATCCTTGTAAATATGTACAAGGGCAGCAGCTTGATTGAAAAATTTTGCTGTAAAGGCAATGCCAAATTTAGTTGTTAGAATAGTTATACCACGTTTTCGATAAGTATTTAGTTTATTAAATGTTTCAACACTCTTTTGTCGTTCAATGAAATCACTCGATTTAACAAGTTCATCGAAAAGTCGTGGAATGTTCCACCGTTCTAATGGTTGAGCGAAATGTGTTAAGTCTCCTTCTTGATATAGATTAAGACGGCGAACAACGAATGGATCGAGTTTAAGATGAGCAGCTACATGCTCAACAATTGTTTCACAAGCTAGTAACGCTTGCGGCCCGCCAAAACCACGAAATGCTACAATAGAAAATAGTAAATAATCGTTATCTTTCATTTTATTGCAAGTTGAGACCTGTATTAGACGGTAAATTTGTTTTACAAACTCGACCGCGTACTTGAACATTGTGAAATTGATATGTATTATCAATGTGAAGCATAGCTCGTACCATGACGTTCATAGAAAGATCAAAGGAACATCCCGCATTATTCCACAAACGAACATCCAATGCTGAGAAACGACCTTCACTAGTAAAACCAATATTATAGTCGATTTTAAACGGATGTCGTTGCCCGGTAACACACATATCGATATCTCGCTCCATATTAAGGCGAACCGGACGACCGACCTTGACGGCAGCCACTGCCGTAGCAACACATGGAGTGATTCTACAAATAAGTTCATAGAATTTATTTTAAGAATGTCATATATTAACTTACGATCTTGATTCTTTGCCACCGAATGCTCCGCCCATTCGTTTAATACGACATGTAACGCGATTAGAATCAATACCAAGTGCCAATGCAGTCAACTCTTGAGTTTTGCTTGGATTTTGTGTCGATGAATATAATGTTAATTCGTGATCATCATTCGATGGTATCGCCATACAACAGTTTGTTTCGAGATAGAAATGCTCTTGACCACCGATGAACAATGTTCCTGTTAGCGTGTGTTCAGCTTCAGCAAGAGCTTTCTCAGGATTACCTTGCCGAAGGCGCTGTTCATCGCCTATAAACGATTCTTGCTGAATTGCATCTTCAATAGTCAAAATTGTTGGTGTCAACAGTTCATATTCGATTTGAATAAGACCCGCAGCTGTATAAGCTGCTGCTTCTGTTTCGCAAACAACAATACCAATGATCGCTCCAACGCACTGAACAATCGATGAAATAAACACCTCTTCATCTTGGACCATGTCACCAGTATCATTACGACCGGGTACGTCTTGATGATTAACAAATGTAACAAAACCAGGCACATGCGAAGCAGCACCAATATCTATTTGCAAAATATTCACACAGATGTATTCGAGAGAGAATAAATAAATACGATACCGATATTTTTGATTCGAGCATGCGGTTGAGTTGAAAGTACTAGTGCAGCATGAAGAGTACCTGGCAATGATGGCATATCATCGGTATATTTTGCTTCGCCGGTCGTTTGTAGATAAGACGACCGATGAGGCAAGGATGTGCCAACAACTTTCTGTGATTCTGACCTTTCAGGTATGATTTGTTGGCCATGTGATACTGGTCGATCATAGGGATAGACTGCGGAAAGATCTACTTCATCGACGAATGATGGACGTAGTTTTGTGCAGACATAAAGATAGAATTTAAACATAAACGATTGAAGCAAAGTACGTCTGAAACATTCGAGTATACATCATCTGTTAGTATAAAAACACACAATACCTGTATTCCGGTTGACCACCTGGTGTCATCTCATCGAGTGGTAGCTCTTTTAGAGCTGATTGACACGCTTTGACTATGACTGTTTTTGTCCATAGTTGCCCGATCAATTCTTTCTGTGTGTTAATCGCCATCACAGTTGTTGGTCCCATACCTCCAAACGAAAAACGAGCCGAAACAATACGCCATTGGTTCACCTCCGATTTCACTGGTTCAACTTGAACTTGAAGGCCGGCACTAACAATGCCGATATCATCATCTCGTCGACGTGCTTGTTTATATGCACGTAAAAAATATTTGGTCGATGGTTTCGGAAGAGGAATATGCACAGCAACGAGTACTTCGTCATCTGTCATCGCTATTCGACGATAGCTAAGAAAAAATTCATGCATTGACACAAAACGAACGGAATTGTCTTTAGTTCGACGAAGTTCCAGTTCAGTATTCGCAGCCTGCAGCACCGGATTCAGATCCGAACTAGTAAGAAAATAAAAACAAGAGCTAATAATCAAAATAGTATTTTTATTTACATTGGTGAAGCATTGACAACATTTCCACCAAGCGAGGCAACATTACGTATTTGTGTCGATGCGAAATATTTTAATTGATCGATGAGTGACTGACAAATCCCACCGTCAATTTTTTCATCATTCCATTCGACTAATTTCGATTGAAGCTGAGTCAGTGTTACACCAGCACCCAAAATCAATGAATTCGCTGTTCGTTGCATTTCTTTTAATTCCTTAACATGGGTCACGGCAATTAAGCGAGGATATTTTAATCGTTTGAATTTGGTTTCAATCTGAACTTCTGTATTACCAAAAACTAGTTTCGATGCACTACCTGGATAAGTGTGACGTAAATGAAGTAGTTCACTGAGCGTCACCGGACGATACCATTCGATTAAAGATCCTACAAAAATATTTACAGATGAACAAATAAAATATTACAAACCTTTTATGTAAATAGATTGCGGTATATAATGGAGCAATTCTTGAGGAAATTCGACTTGAGACAATGATGATGGATTCTTTTCGACAAACGAATGGCATTTATCAAACGTGGTGGATGTTATTTTCGATGTCGATGATTTTTTACAAGGTAGTTGGTTAATATCTTTAGCAAATGTTTTAGCTGCATCAAGAATCGGACGGTATCCAGTACAGCGACATAGATTTCCATCTAACGATTCTTCGATATCATGCATTGTTAATGATGAAGAATTGGGTAATGAAGTGATCGTTCCATATAGAGACATAATAATACCTGGTGTACAAAAGCCACATTGTGAACCAAACATTTCGGCTAGACGTGACTGAATAGGATGAAGATTCGATTTGGATACGGAGCCTAGTCCTTCGACAGTGATAACATGACAACCATCGACAGAACAGACAAGTGCTAAACAACCATTGACTGTTCGATGTTCGATATGGCCTGAATCTGGATCAACACATTGTGAAACAAGTACCGTACATGCTCCACATCCACCTTCTCCGCATCCCAATTTAGAACCAGTGAGACCCAATTCTAGAGACAACGAAGGTACAAATACAATTTATTTCATTATTCAAACACAATTTACTATTTCGAAGAAACCATAGAAGAGTCCATTCGGGTTCCACATTATGTTCAATTACTTTTTTTCCGTTCACAAAAAATGACAAATAATTCACCATCGAAGATGAAGACTCGTGTGCTGTTTCGTTGACCATTATTAAATATATATTCTACGTATCCTAAGTAAGAATCTGAAAAGGAAAAAATCGCGACTACATCTTAAAATATTTTATTTTTTTGTGCTTCTGTTTTTTTGAGTAGTGAGTATTTAAAGGGGCAAAAGCGGTTTCTAGGCCATGCCAGGAACCATGAGGAACTACTAGAAGCTGCGAGGCTCCACATGATCTTAGGAATCAGAAATCGACTTTTCCCCTTGCACGATCACGTAGGCACTGGAAGGGCGCAGGGATCATAACTGGATAACCCCCAAAACATTGTAAGGACCATTCTAGATATACTTTAAAAAGTAATAGCTGAGTTCCGATTAGTTACAGCTCTGATGAGCTGGAGCTAGTCACCAACTCAAGATAATGGAATTTGAGCTACCACATACCTAGTTCTGCTTGTTATGAGCTTTGAAAAGAAAAGTCGTAAAATATTCATCAGTGCACTTTATTTATGTATCTTAGTTTGAGAAAAATAAAAAAAACGTGCTCTGATAAAGATGTATATCTTTCGTATATAATAACTCTTTTATGTTATCTTTTAAAATAAATATTCAACAACACAGTGATACTGCGATGTTGAATTATCAGGTGACAGAAAATTATAAGCATGTGACGATTTTAAGGGCAGAATTTGAAATAAAAATATTAAATGTTTATTTATTTATTTAAATGAATAAGTCTCAACTTTTCGATAAGATTAAACTACCATTATCAAGAATGAATTATTACATATAAAAGAATTACATAAAAAGAATTATTATAATTATAATAACAATTAATTAATTACAACCATCTTGAGGGTGTGAGTGTGGGTGCGGATTCGTTTTTTCTTTACCCACACGCTCGTGCTCTGGTCGTTATAATAACCCTAGTAACCTTAAAGCTACATTACACATTTTCTGTTTATTCATACTTCATTTCATATATTCTGAAATTTTATATATAGTCTGACACCATCTATTATAAAATTCTGCTAACTCTAATTTTCTAGAATTTTAATTACTCGAAAATTCCATGTATAGTAATATCAAATCATTTCATATATATTTATTACATAATTACAAAATTCTAAAATTTCATATTTCATTATTACTAAAATTCTAGAATTCAGCTCGCTGCGCACCCCATTGTATAAAAATATTGTTAAGAAGGTATAGACAATATTTATGTTATATGTATATGTAAGAGACTAAAGGTAAAATTCTATGAGAATTCTAGAATATTAGAAGAAGGTTACGTCTCATATTAAACTCACTGTTCGATATATTAACAATTTATCCAATATTAAAATTATAATATTAACTAGCAGAAGTACTCGCCTTGTTAGAAAAATTCAGGTGACAAATGCTAGTAATATATGTTAATGATATCAACATTATCAAGACCTCTGGGGAGGGTGTGGGTGTGCGTTTAGGTGTATATATCATATCTATATAGTATTCATAGTCACCCATACCCTCAGCTAGAGTATAATTAATTCAAGTATTAAGTGCGTCGAAAATAAACTATATAGGTTTCGAGAGAGACGGAAAATGTAACTAGTATGAATGAAATTCGAAAACTACTGATTTTATTTTATTTTTATAATATAAAATATCATTTGATGTTTCTATGAAGATATGCATTAGTAGACCATGAATACAAGAGGGTGTGAGTGTGGGTATAGAAAGGATCCACTCGCACACGCGCACCTACACCCAGTTCTGAAAAAACATTATCAAAAGAACATAAGATTAAAGTGAAAAACAAGCAGTTTTATTTGTGGTGTTTCCATGAATTACGCTACAAGAAAAAATATCAGCATGATCATCACACGTTATGTATCTGCTATCGCAATATGTTCAATATTAACACTCATGATTTTCTGGCTCTTTTATTGCGTGCAATATATTCATTGATTTCACGTCTGATCTCGGCTCCAATTGAACTATATTCGAATTTTAGTGTGGTGAGTGTCTAGATGGAAAAGTGCAGGTAAAGGCATGCTATAGATAAAGAGAGAATAATAATTACTGTATTGTATCGTAATCCATCAGCCAAATATTGTCCTCCAACAACTCCGATTTTATTCCATCCGAGATATAGTGTGATGAGTGTCTAGATGAAAAAGTAGAGGCAAAGACATAATTTAGGTGAAAAGAGAATAATAATTACTTTGTTGTGTCGTAATCCATCAGACAAATATTGTGCTCCAACATCTCCGATTTTATTCCATGCGAGATCTAGTGTGGTGAGTGTCTACATAAAAAGGTACAGTTCAACATATGCTATAGATGAAGAGAAATGATAATTACTGTATTGCGTCGTAATCCATCAGCCAGATGTTGTGCTCCAACGTCTCCGATTTCATTACATTGGAGATTTAGTGTTGTAAGTGTCTATATGAAACAGTATAGGTAAATATATGGTATATATGTAGAAAGAAAGATAATTACTCTGTTGTACAGTAATGCATGGGTCAAACATTGAGCCCCAACGGCTCCAATTTGATTAAATTCGAGATTTAGTGTGATGAGTGCCTATATAAAACAGTGTATGTAAAGATATGGTATATATTACGATAGAATAATATTTACTCTATTATATAGTAATGCATCGGCCAAATGTTCAGCCCAAATAACTCCGATTTGATTAGATCCGAGATCTAGTTTGGTGAGTGTCTAGATGACAAAGTGAAGAGAAACGTAGTGTAGATGTAAGGTCAAAATAGTTGGTCGCTATTAACTAAAATTTGGTCAGTCTAATAATTGTTGATACCAGTAGATTGCAAAGCGTATGCATATGAGTCTCAATATTTCTATCGTTCAAACTGCTATATAGTGCTCAAAAGTGCCCCTTGAAAAGTTGATTAAAACGAAGTTACTAAAAGTCTTGCATGGATAACAATTTTTGATTCATTAGTTGCTAGAAGTCTTAAATGTTTGTGAAGGATGGAAAAGGTTCCGCTGAATGAGTAGTAGTGTAACGATTGTTACAGTTGAAAAGGAATTGGGAAGTGTTGGATTATGTACCCAAACCGTTATAAAGAATGACAGATCGCTTGCTAGTATTCGATAGGTACAGCAGAGGATAGTCTCTTAAATGCCTATTACTATCCCTGAAGTAATGTTCTAATTTGATGATATGAATGTAAGTGATATGATTGGATGAACGTGTGAATATTGTTGTGCATAAACCTTCTGCCCATCTACATCCACCGTCATTTATAACCACAGTATTCCCTGTTCTCAAAGGTATATTTTTGTCAGAGATACGTCTCAGAAGAATTTCTAGAGCATTATCTTTACCAAGACAAACTAGTTTATACATCTTTCAATTTTTTCAAAATCTGATTTGTATGATGGAAATGGTATGTAAAACAAATAACAATGTTTGGTCTTTTTTTTCGTTCTTATGAAAACATTGTTTGTTAGTGATATTTTTCATGGTTGAAACGTGAGGTATTGAGAAAAAATTGAAAAGAAAAAAGAAAAAAGAAATTATGTTTTCTTGATTATCAGGCTTTATTTTCATATTGTCATAATATAACAAATGAATTTTTGAGGAGAGAGTGATAACTTATGAACTATTTTGAGTGACAAAAATAGTTTATTCATGTATATTTTATTGAAGTTATTCTATTGAAATAGAGGTTATAGGAATGAAATATAATTTGGAGATCAATATATAAAAATGAGTATCCAATAATAGAAAACAGTTTACCTGATATCGATCATAACTGTCAACGATGCTTTTGAATCGTTGGCATACGTTTCTCATTGAGCACAATATTGTGCGATCTGACTGATGATCCATAATTCGGTAGACAAGTTCTACTGGTAACGTCAATAAGCTAGCAATAGTTTGATTTGCCATTATAGACTGCTACTGAAATGTGTGTTGTGTAGCTTTTTATGTTGATTGTATGATGCACTGTTGTTTTTTCTTTCGAATGAGTGAATAGGAGTTTGTTTGGTGTCATTGGTTTCACATGATGTTGTAGTTACATGTTAAATGAAGAACGAAAAAGAACGCTGTTAACTACAAAATCACAGAACAGAAATAAAGCCCATCTTGAGTGTGGATATGTGTGTGGGTTTGGGTAGGGAAAGGATCCTCACGCATACGCACACCCAAGCTGACACCCTGTTCTAAGCTCGTTTTTTTAGAACAGATTCTTGGTAGTATCATTCTATATTTAGCGTGTATTTTCAAGGCAAAAGTAAATAAAAATCTTAAAAAGATCGATGAATCATAATAAGAAACTGTTGAAGTACAGCACAACAAATGTTTTTTGTAAATATTCAAATTCCACTGTACTAAATGTAGGGGAACTAATTAGAAAAAATGAAATACTGAACCTTTCCCAATTAACCATGGCGCCATCAAGCTATGTAATGTACTACAATTAATTTTTAGTGATAAACAAAATACTAATCATTATATAGTTGAAAATTTAGTAAAACAACCATAACTCCGGAAGGACAAGACATGGGTCTGTTTTATTTTCAGCTTTTATTTCTCTGACTGAGTTCGAACTATGAACAAATAATGAACTCGATCTGGGTCGGACAATTGAAAATCTTCCATTGTTTGTGATTCGAAAGCTTCATAATGAACATTTGGAGTGTTATTTTATTGTAGAAGATCAGTTGTTGTCTATATAAAATAGATAAATTTCATTTTCTCATACTTTTAATTTTAATGATCTATTTCAATAGCGACATATATGCAATACTTGAAACTTGAATTCAGCTATTCGATTAGACTGTGTTGATAACATATCGATCAATATATATATATCGCAGTTTTTTAACTTTTTCTTCATTATACGAGGCCACGTTCGACACTATTACAATTCAACTCCATGTACGTTATTCTTCTTTTTTAGATTGTTTTATTTCACGATTACTATTTTAGATAATATTTTCTTTCTTTTTCTTATTACAAGAAACACGTAAAGAATTAGAAACGTAAATATGGCTGAAAACGTCATTTATACATATACCGATATATGTATATTACTTTGTCAGTCGGCTTTGTCCATTACATTTTTATTATTTACACAGTTGTTCTGTGCACGAGCGCGTGAGTCACTACAAAACAGAATTGATGCAAACATAAATGAGCAAAATATTCTTTATTTATTGATCAACTGTTATTTATAATTTCTTCTTTACAACGTCAATGCTCTCTGTCACACTTTTGATATGAGGGTGAGCTGGAGGTAATGCATGTTGGAATATGTCCAGAGCACGTTCAAAATATGAAAGTGCTTTCGAATAGTCTTTTATATTGTAATACACGCCAGCGATATTGTTGTATGAAGTAGCCAAATCAGGATGATTCAAAGGAAGAGTTCTTTGTCTAATTTCAAGTGCTTTTTCGTAAAATGAAAGTGCTTTCCAATACTGTCCCATATGTGTATACACACTACCGATATTGTTGTATGAAGTGGCCAAATGAGGATGATTTGAAGAAAGAGTTTTTTCTTGAATTTCATGTGCTTTTTCGTAAAATGAGAGTGCTTTAGAAAATTCTCCCATGTGGTTATACACCAAACCGATGTTGTTGTATGAAGTAGCTAATGACGGATGATTCGAAGGAAG
>CAJNOI010000343.1:0-27774 GCA_905250115.1 Adineta steineri | reverse complement strand
ATTTCAAGTGCTTTTTCGTGAGATGAAAGTGCTTTCGAGTACTCTCCTATGTTCTCATACACACCACCAATGTTGTTGTATGAAGTAGCCAATGACGGATGATTTGAAGGAAGAGTTTTTTCTAGAATTTCGTGTGCTTTTTCGTGAGATAAAAGTGCTTTTGTGTACTCTCCCATCTGTTTATACACCAAACCGATGTTGTTGTATGAAGTAGCTAAATCAGGATGATTTGAAGGAAGAGCTTTTTGATCAATTTCAAGTCCTTGTTCGTAATACAGAATAGCCTTTTCATAATCACCCTGGCCATGTTTTACCGTTCCCAACTGATTATAATAAAGCGCTTTTCCACTCTCATCAGATGTCTGTTCGAGTAATACATTATAAAGTTCTTCAGCTTTATTAAACTGACCAATTTTAATCAGTAATTTACTTAATCCCTGCCATCCAGTACCATCAGCTTCTTCTCGTATCCGATCAGTAAGCAATCGTAGTTCTTGATCATCATCCGAGGTTAACTGTAATTCAACTTGATAGAGTTGATTGCTATTATCCATTTTTTGAATTGCATTCACTCGAAAAACGGTATGCATGGAAAAGAGAATTTCTTTTTCTTCGTTATAGTAACTCACCTCGTCGATGGAGGCAAATGGCACTGATTTAACACGAGGATCGATTAATATCTTGAAAAGAACGCCTATATTGTCGACATTATATGACGCGCTTTGAGCAAATACTAGAGAGATGCTTTGTTCCGTACTAGTTGATAAAAAACTATTAAAGGACAGTAAAGCACCGCTTGTTTTTTGCAGTTTTTCGAAATTGGCTTTGGATAGACCTTGTCCCCGGTAAACTATGAATGGTTTATCTTGATAACTACTAAGCTGTTGTTGGTGTAGTTGTTGGATTTGTTGGTGAAGGTCATGAATGAAGAAGCCCATGTTAATAATGATATCACCTTCCATAGAGCGTAGAGCATAATTCAGCATAGAGTAGATAAATAAGGGAGAAGTATACCACCAAATAGCTGATTGAGTATGGTATTTATTTTCAAATCCATCAATATTCGTTGACGATCCAGAGTTGTTCTGTCGGCAGTAAGTAGTAAATTCTTTGATAGCTTGTTTACCATGTTCCATATCAAGAATGATTTCTTTAAATATTTGAGTATACATAAATGTTGGATCTAACTGATTTAAACTATCAGTTGAAATCATTTCATCTACCGTAAGAAAACTCATGGCAATCGAATCTTGATTGCATCTCTTCACATTCAGTTGTAATACTTTGCATAAGTCATCGATGTTGTTATGAACGCTCTTAATTTTTTGCCATTTTGTTGTCCATTTTTCATGTAGAATTTTAGTATCATTGACGATATACACACCATCCAGCTGAGGAATACCATTGATGAGAGGGACTATATGTTGAGCCATAGTGTTTTCAAGAACGAGAAAAAACTTGATGTTTTCTTCTACATCTGTAAGAAAGTCGATACATTCGTCTCGCTGCTTAAATATGTTGACATTGTCAGTATTGATTTTCAATTGTGTCAAAATGTTTTGATATTCTTGATTTGCTTCATCCATACATTCATCTAAACAGAGAAGCGAACAATCTCGAACCATTCGTCGTCTTTGTTGAATAGCATTCGATGGTGTTATGGTCGTGTTTAATGATAAAGACGCTTTCGGATTGGATTCTGATTCACTCATTTGGTTCTTTCTATACTTTGATGTTGATTATAAGATTGGCAATAACTGTTATTTTTTGTAAATAGTAAGAAGACCTACCATTCTTATTTATAATAGCAATGGCGTATTTTTGTCAAGGCTTAATAAGAAACATCAACTAGTTACTTTTTTAAATACTGTTGTGAAGAGCAAGAAACAGATCAGTACAAATAAATTTCTTAACAACGTTTGCGATAGAACGAAATGATTTCGTTGTATAGTTATTCTTTCTAACTTTTTTGGCTTTATCAATATAATTATTTTAGTAATTCAATATATCACCTATACTTTATCATTGAAATGGAATAGAAATAAAAATATGATTCCTTTAGTGATTGTTGCTTCTCTTTGCCATACATCGTTTTGGAAGAACAAAAGGACTGTATCAGTGAACGAGAAACAGCTATTGACTTAAAAATATTGTAGGAGCTTTGTTGTATTCTGTTCGAAAAAGAAAAGTATTCCATACAAACATATTTAAAACAGTTATGTTTGTAAATAGTTCTTAAAAAACTTCAAAGTTGTTATACCTAAAGATATAAGAAAACATTTTTTCACAAATGATAATGTGGTACACTATGTATTCTATTTACTAATCCATGTTTTATAATTTTAACAAAGAATATTATTTTTGTATCGACAAGAAGTTATCATACGTTCGTAACGGTAAAAATGATCAATTATAAATGCATTGTTGATAGCAGTTAAAAAATATTCCAGCAAAAGTTTGTATCGTAATTTAAGTTTATTGCATTCTTTTCTATATGGGATTTAAAACAACACTTATCTATTGGACAAAATGATTATGTAGATTTTATAGTTGTTCAAATCAACAGTATTATATTATCGACTATCGTTTAATATTATAAGATTTTTCATTTTTTTAGAGCTAACTAATGAAAATTAGGAATACTCTATGCCTTGAAATACTCAAAATTGTATATAATATTATGTTGTTATATATCCACCATTCTTTTTTTTTTCTTTAATAAATCTTCTATCGACATTTGGAAAATTGATGCATGGAGAAATCCAAATGAAGTGCAATCGCACCCAACACCTCTTCCTCCTCCGAAATCTGTTACTACTGTCAAGTAGTAAATACTTTTGTAAAAGTGCACAATGACCGCTTCGCTTCATACGATATTACAGACAGAAAAGAGAAAAAAATAGATAAGCACAGAATGACAAATATATACGAAAATAAATCTTCAAAGTTATTCTCTAATCAATAAAACGAAATGTACAGCATTTGTTTTAATACATATCTATCAAATTATCACAAAAAAAAGATATAAATTAAAAACAAAATCTAATTAAAAAAGGATCATTATTTTACATATATGTAATCAAATAATTATCAATTAATTGCTATTCATTCTCATAATTATTCTATTACGTTATGAACAAATAAATTCAACTCTAAATACCTTTTCATGTAATACCACAACGAACTACTTCTGAAAGATGATGAAGAAAGATATAGCTCAATTTTGGCATCATCAATTAATTATTAATTATTTGATTTATTATTGGTGTAACCTAACTTCGTTAATATAATACATATACAGATCATTCCTCTTCCGGATGTACCTTCATTTTCTCTGAATTAGTCAGTGTCAATGGACGTGTAGAACTTGTTTTTCTAAGAGATTTTGTATTATTTTCATACATTGCATTTACTAAATCAGTTCGACTAGTAGTTGTTTCTAAAATTGTAGATTTTTCCTTAATATCAATTTGAGTAAGATCTGGTGGACGTTGAAATACACTATTTAAACGTGTTCTTGAAAGAACAGTTTCAAAAACATGTTTACGGTAAGTACGTGATTTTTTTGATAAATGAAGTAAAATAATATCGCAAAAAAATGTTGCTAAACCAAATATTCCAACTAATGAACCTGTATTTAAACTTAATGTAATTGAATCAAATTTTCCAGCTTTACCACTAACAGCAATTATTAAACGAAGACCATAAGCTTTAGTTAATGTACGATGATTTTCATACGTCGATTTCCAATGAAATGCATAACGAAAATTAAACCCACGTGAAAATGGTTTTTCACGAAATGGAACATCAAGACGAGCAAATGTATATTCTGGTTTACATAATTTTATACCTCGATCTAAATCACAATCCCAATCAAGTTTAACACTTATAACACCACCAAGACGTAACATTAGATCACGTTCTTCCGCATCTTTTTCAGCTTGATTTACTATATAATCAAGAGTAAATATTGGACAATCTTTCGACAGATTCGCATGGAAAACACATGGTTTTAAATCATCAACCATATTTTTATGTTTAACAGCAAATACTGGAAATTCAATAAAATTTTTTATAAATATTGTAAAATTCAAAACTTCATTAATAAGCGCTGGTGATGCTTCATCATTTTCAGGTGGACACCAACCTATAATAATAAAAAAAACTACCATTAATAATCTTAAAAAGGAATATTGTATAACAGCTGTTCTAGCCTTATGTATGTTATCTTATTTATTTAGTTTTCATTAGTAACATGTGGTGCCTGTACTCTAAATAATTCTTTCTTCATTTTGTCTTAATTCACTTAACATTTCTAAGAATACAAAAGATTGACAGCATCTGATATTTATCATATGTTATTTCAAGATTGTCTGTGGAAAATTTTTATCTATTTTCTTAAGTTTTAAAATAATATATTTTGTAATCATAGGTTTTTTGCCCTATATCTTAATGTTATATCGATAGTATACGTTAAATGATCATTTATCTTATTTATATAACAAACGTCCTGCCATTTCTTATTATCTATATTCTAATAGGAAAAATTGTATTATCGCTATTCATAATGTGTGTAACGTATAGAAAAAGTAAATTTACCTGCATATTCACATAAACCTTTCGATGATTTTGTTTTACTCAATGTATCATTAGAAATTTGTCCGTCGGATGGTAATATACATCGACCTGTCCAACGTCCATTTGCTCTTGGTGAAAATGGTTTATTTTGACATTCATTATCATTGTCACATTCTGCTTCTTTTAAAAGTGAACTTTCTGAACATTTAGATCGTATTTGATCAGTTTGACCATAACTTGACATTATAAATATAGCATTATTTTCCGATGGTGGAATAATATAATCTATTAAAATGAAATGATTCTTCTATTCGAAATTAATTCTTTTCTAATATACCTGCTACATCAATAATAAGTGTTCCATTTTGTGCTGTATGTATATAACCAATTCCTTTAACTTTAAGTGTAACGGATGATACAATTGATGTATCCTGTTTTTGATAACCTTTTTCATATAAAAGTAAATATAATATGGAATAGATTAGAAGAATAGCTTGCATAAGACGAAGTAAAATAGTAAGTGATAAACTATGTATTACAACTAATTTTGGTGTTTCATATTCTGTAAATAAACCAAAAAATGATCGAACAAAAACTCTTTGAAAACGTTGTCGATGTTGAAAGATTACATTTGAAGTCATGTTCTTCTAGAATAAGTATTATTTTGATAGTTTCACATCTTAATTATATAGGGAAAAAAAATGTATATATCGACCTACTAGAAAGATACACTGTTCTAAATGTAAGCAAACAATAAGATAGAGAGTATCATTATAAGTTTGATAGAAAGCTGATGAAAATATATAGTTTATCTTCATAAGACATTAGACAGCTGAGAAACGGTTGTAATACTGATTGTCCATTGTTGACAGCAAAAACCGTCATATTCAATGCTGATAACATTAGTATAGTTATCTTGCTCTTGCATAAAGGACATTATAGAAAGTATATAGGACAACGTATTATCTATAGCAAGTTATCTTAATTCATTTCTATACGAGAAAAAGACAAGAATTTAGTAAGAAATACACGTAACTGACAGCGACAGACTTAGGAAGAGTGTGTTGGGTACGATCGTAGTGTGTCTGTTTAATTACATTTGGTACGATCGAAATATATTCTATAGATACATATAATAACAGCAGAACTTGTTTATGATAAGAAAATCACATGGATATTTCTTCAAATATGAAAACTGGTTTCTTTGAATAAATTAAAGTTTATATCTTTTTTTTTGAAGAGAAAACCACTATCTATATCTATCCATCTTGTGATTTATTATATAAGATGATTATGTTGATATATATCCACACTTCTAATAGTCAATGTATGATATTAACACTATTCATATAAACAAATAAATAATTACTGTATATTTTTTTTTGTTATCAATTGATGAATATAAAGCTATTTATCAAAAAAAAATTTAATTTGATTAGAAAAACAACCAGTCTGATTTTTTCTTTCGAATACATTGTATATGTATGTATTCGAGATGATCGAATAGAATATAGATTATTTAGTGTAACGAATGAAAAGAAAAGAATGTTATTACCCTGGATAACTTTAATCTTAATATTTAGTCATTGTTGTTTCGCTAGTGAAAGATCTTATAATGAAATTGACATTGAACCTTGTGATATTAATCGTTGCCGATTACCATATTGTTATTGTTCAAGTCAAAAAATTCCTGGTGGATTAACTGTACGTGATACTCCTCAATTTATTGCATTAACAATTACTGGTCCATTAAATGAAAAAGCTTATGATTTATTAGAAGATCTATTTCTTTCAAAAAAATATTCGAACCCTGATGGTTTGTTTAATTATACAAATTTTATTATTTATATTTTTACTTTTTAGGATGTCCTATTAGTAGTACTGTTTTTCTTAAAAATCATGCTGAAACAAATTATTGTTTACTTAAACGAGTTTTACATTATGAAAATATTGAATTAAGTATAACATCAAATTCGAGCGAGTAAATCTTTTCAATAGTTTTTTGTAATGTTATAAATAATAAAAGTTTTTTTTTCTTCAATTAGATGTCCAACTGTTGATTGTCGTGTTAAAGAAAAAGATGATAAAAGTCCATATGTAACATGGCGTTCGTATCGTTTTTATAATGAAACAATTGATTATCGTCGTACAGTATCAAAATTACTTGATCGTCGTCCATCATCTATTGTTGGTTATCGTTCACCTAATTACGAAGTTAATAATAATCAACTACATTGGCATATTTTACGTGAACATCAGTTTTTATATGATTCAACATTAATAACACGTGAATGGGATACACCATATTATAAACAACAACAACCAACACCATTAACATGGCCACATACAATGGATTTTAAAGCTAATTATGATTGTTCACAAGGTTGTTATACACAATCATTTCCCGGACTTTGGACTATACCAATACATATGTATCAAGATTTAGATGGACGAAATTGTACAACAATAGGTAGTGATCATTGTCGTGTACCACGTGTAGCCGATAAGTTTTTTAAATATCTTAAATATAATTTAAATCGTCATCTCTATTCAAATCATGCACCATTTGTAATGGCATTTGATAGTTATTGGTTGAATGAACCCTATACAGCATGGAGAATTGAAGGTTTAAAATTATTTCTTGAACATGTACTACGACATCATTCAAATGATGTTTATTTTGTTCGTATGATTGATATTATTAATTGGGTAAAACAACCTGTTGGACTTAAACAAATGAAAGAAGGATATTTAGATAATATAGCATTAAGATCAAAATGTCATAAACAAATTGATATTGATGAGGATTTTGATCAACAATGTATTGATGGAAAAATAATGAAAAATTCAAAATTAAATGCAACCGCAAATGCTCGTTCATTATTATTATTATTTGATGTTGCTGCCGAACCATTATTTCGTTCGAACATTGTTTTTTATTCATCAATTAGCTTCGGTATTTTTCTTATTGTAACATTTATTTATGATCGTATTTCCGTTTCTTAAAAATAAACTAACTCCTCGTTGATTTTTACTGATAAGATTATGTAATTGATTGGCAGAGAATTTAATACATAAGCAATTAGAATTATAAAATCATAAATAAATATGTTTATTTATTTTTTTTTATTAAAACAAAAAACAATTTTAAATATTTCATTGCATTCTTCGTAAAAGAACTCGTTTTGCTGCTTGATGTGCATGATTTTCCATTTTATCTAAAAATACAAAAAAAATAATAAAAACAAAACAATTATTTTTATTTACATATTTTATGTTGTCCACGCATTGGTAATTTAAAAAAAAGTTCTTGTGGATTTTCACATATCAAAACATATTCACTCTCAGATTCACCATCAGGATACTGTTCAACATATGTATTACGATCTAAACAATCAATAACATCAACACATCCAAGTAATACTGATGTTGGATAATCCGTTGGAAAATCAATTTCTTCATCATCTAAATAATTATAGATATATATATACATATAATTGGGTGATGCCAAGTAATCCGTAAGGGTGTGGGTGGGTGTGGATGTATAGATACGAACTACTCTCCTTTCACACCAACATCCTCACCCACACGACAAAAATCTTCGAGATGATTTATTTCTTTTTCAGATTTTTATTTTCCGGATTACTTGACATATATATATATAATTGTATTTGTTTTTATTCATACCAGTATTTCTTGCTTGATAAAATTCTTGCATACTTGAAATAACATTTTGATCAGGTTCTTTTGCTGCTGCATGTATCCATAAACGTCCACGATGTGATGTATACCAAGATCTACCTTCATGCCTAAAAATTATATTGAAAAAATTTTATAATTATAAAAAGTTTTATTTACATTTTTATTCCACGAACTAATAATGAAGCCCATGGTTGATGCATAGACAGACACATTCCATCATCTGTCATTTGCATTAATTCTTTATCTTGAATACGTAGACGTTCTCGATCTTTATCTTCGATAGTTACTTGAGATAAAGTTGTTAATGTGGGTCGTTTAGTATTTTGTTGTTCAACCCACTAAAATATATATATTTGTTTTTTTCTTTGATTTATTTTTTAAAATTTAAAACAAACTTGAGGAGCTGACGCTGATCCAGGTAAATTATGGTTAATTAAATCATTTTCATCATCATCATCCCAATTAGGAATTTGTTGTTGATGAAAACGTTCACTTTCTAATTCATATTGATCATTATCATGAACAGCTCGAGCTTCATCATAACTAAAATTTATTTATTATTTAAAATTGGTATTTTTCGTTCTTAAACTTACAATCGATCATTTTTTGCTTCAGGATCATTCGTAACTCGTCTTCCAGCAAAATCAATCGTAATCTTTTGATTCTTTTGATTTTTCTGATGATTGAGTTGTGATTGAAGTTTTTCAAGTTTCGTACGTTGGTTTTTACTAAGCCATTTATTATTACTATCAAAATAATCTGCAGCATCATCAATAACTTGTGTTCGTTGTGCACTAAAAACTAAATTAAATTTTTATCTAGAGTAATTATCTATGAACCTTGTTCGATCGAATTCAATAAGTTTATTTTTAAATGCTACAGCTTGTGCAATATCATTTAATGATAATTGTGATGATGAATCAGATGTATTCACTGTATTTTTAGAATCCGGTTCACGAACTTGTCGAGCTAATAATTGTTCTTCAAGTTGCTTTCCTTCTCGTGTTCCTGAAGTAATCAAATTTTTTTCATCACGAGTACAAACCTATAATACGATAATTAAAAACAAAAACTATTCAATTATTTTAGATTTACGAGAGTGCCGCAGAAAAAACATGGACCAGATCCTTCTTGATCACATACAATTCGACCACATTTAAGACAATTACCAACAAGTTTATGTTTTGATGCTTGACATTCACATAAACTACGACCTACAAACTAAATTTATTTTCCAATATTAACTATAGTTATGTGTATACCTGGAAATCGAACGATCATTCGTTCTTTGCCTTCATTACTAAATACATTGATATATTTAGATTTTTTCTTTTGCGCTTGTGGCATGTTTTTATAAGATCTAAAAATATCAGAGTGTGATAAGTTTTAGAATTTTCCACCTTCATATGAAGAAAAAAAACAAACAGAATCTAATGAACGGACTGATCTTGTTATCTTCTATTTGTAAAAAAATCGAAGATACAAAACAAAAAATAACTAATCATGAAAAACTTCTTATAACAAACAATAGGATTGGAAGAAAAAACAAATCAATGACGATGTTGTTCACGTTTAATTCGTTCAGCATAAGTTCGTGAAACAATATTCCATGCATCCATATAACGATCAGAACATGAAGTTATACATTTCTAAAAATACAGTATGAATTTCCTATTAAATTATTATTCAAAACTTCCAACCTGTTCTGAACTCGATAATGTACTACCAGGTTTTTGAACACAAGCCTTGAAACATTTATCAGATAGTTTCTTAAATACAAAAAAATTGTTCGTATTATTTTTTTTTCGAAAAACAAAATTTTACTTGGAGAAGTTCCTGAGCATTTTGAAGAGCCAATTGTTGTTGTACTGAAGCCATTATTTGTTGGCGTTGAGCACCATCCATTTTTTGTGAATCAAGACTCATTCTTTTTTTTATTAAATCTTAAATAAATAAAATAGAATTACATTTATCTGTTCATTCAAATTTTTTAATTATAATACTAGTAAAAAAAAACAAACGTAAAGATCAAATCAAAACATCACAACACTGTTCAAAGTATCACAATTTTTGTTGTTAGTGTTTTTTTGTTCCGAAAAAAAAAATTAATATTGTAATTGATGTGAAATCTGCATTGCTAATCGAGGTTTTATGGTATTTAATTGTGGAAATAAATTCATATCATCATTTTGATTGAAACTATCATTCTCAATAAGAGATGATGTAGATGAAAAAGATGAGAAGTTTTTAATTGAAGCACTGGAATTCCGTTTATTTTCAATATATTCTTCATCTATTGATGTTTGAAGTGATGGATAAAGTTGAATCCTAAATAAGAAAAAAACGAATTTAGATATATAAAGTTATGTATCTGTGTTATTAATAAGTTAATATATTACAAAAAAAGCAAAGAAGTATAAGAAAATAATATTATTATCATGTTGAATCTATATAGAACTTACGACTAAACTCAAACCATTTTGAAAACTGTATGAATTAATAAATTGAATAAAAGTATAAAATAGAATACGAAATGAATGACTTACTGAATATTATTATTAGATGAATTAATAAAATATTGTTCGATTAATTGTTTCAAATTTTCCAATGTATTTCGAAAATCTGTTTTATGATCACCTATTCGACAGTGATACATAATCTAAACAAATGAAAATTTATAAAAAAAAAGAATATTTATAGACAAATAATAACATACTTGACCAATATTTCGATTGAGGAGATAGAAACCATATCGAAAAGCACTGAGATTGGATGTTGGATAAAGAGGATATCTATGAAAAGATAATCGAATGTAGGATAGTGATAGATTGAAATTTAGTGATTCATTTCTTTGTATTGATAAGTAGCTCAGATGTTTGAATAGTAATCTTAATGTCTCTACTTTAAACTGGTATCTGTTCGGTACGAAGCCAATGTAAGTGGCTCTATATTAATTAATATCGGACATGGAGTCGATCTATAATATGTTTTGCTAACCAGGGAGGGACCCGAAGTGATTAATAACTTTTCATCTGGTGTTTTAGTCATAAGTGAGATCTAATAAGACTAGAAAAAGCCTAAAACGATGAGGGCCCATAGACGTTTCTTTCCGAGTTACGTTGATTTTACTGAATTTTTCACTTATGACAAGAGATTCACCGAAACATCAAATTACAGAGTTTCGATCTGAGATTTTGCTCACATGTAGATATTATGACCCTTATCATAGCCTAAAAGTTTCAGCCAGAACGAATGTCTCTTTCACGGAATATTTAGCTTTCAGTAAAACTCACTTATGCTACACATATATCAAGAAAATCGATATTTCTTGAGTACTCAGTATTACATTCGTTTTGGTTGAGACTTTTAGACTACGATGGGGGTCATAATACCTACATGTGAGAAAGATCCCAGATCGAAACTCTGTAATTTGATTTTTCTATGAGTCTCTTGTCATAAGCAAAAAAATTCAGTAAAATCAACGTAACTTGAAAATAAACGTCTATAGGCCCTCATCGTTTGAGGCTTTTTCTAGTCTTATTAGGTCTCACTTCGCGTCCCTCTCTCGTAAGTAGTCCTTATCTTTAGCTAGACTTCTATTTCGATAAGAAATTTACTTTTTTCATTTAAAATGATGATCAACAAAATCTTAGCTTATAAAATATATTCTTCTTACTCGTTTGTTTCTAAACTATAATCATATATTTTAATTGCTGATACTCCATGATAATCAATAGGAAATCTCAATGGTAATTGAATAAATTGTGAAATAATAAGAATAAAATGAGAACAATATCCAAGAGCTGCTGCTACTTCATGATCACGTTCTCGATCTAAAATATAGGATAGAACACTTGTTTTTTTGTTAAAATTAATAACAAACTTGATGCTGATTGATAAATTTTATCATCTGCTTGTGGTAATTTAATATTAGCTATTGAATATTCATTTTGATTTTCTTTTTGAATTGGATAAATATGATAATACATTTCATTCATAATTTCTTTTTGTCGATATGTTATTATTTGTATTAATTTATGAAGAATTATTCTAAAGAATAAATAATGAAAATATTTTTAGATATTTTTATTTTTTCTACCTTGATTGATTTAAATAATTATGATAGGATTTTATTTCTTCTTGTTGATTTGATAATTGGGATAGATTATTATTTAATTGATTTTCTTTAAAAGAAATAAGATTATAAAGTTTTTATATGTTTTCTTTTTTTACTTCTTTCTTCAAGAAATTTTTGTTTTTGTTCATAGGCAATTGAACGTTGTTGATATAAATATGTTTGAAAATGTAAATATTTTTTCAAACTCTCAATACGTAATCGACGTGTTTCACGTTCTTTTATCTATTTAATAATAATAGTAAGACGACGAATTATTTAAAATAAGAAATACCTTGGATAAATAATCTTCATTTGCATCAAAAAATGTTTGTAATCGTTGAAGATTTACTGTTGATAATTGTTTTTCACCACGAATTGCATGAATAACATTAATCATACTAAATTTCATATTATAATAAATTAACAGGATTTTCATCAATTTCTAGTAAACTAACCGTATTATACTTAATCTATTGTAGGATTTAGCCAGAGAAATACGTTTTCTTTTATCATTAAATAATATATCATCATAATTTAATTCACTATTATTCTCATCATCATTATCAGTAAAACGATAGCCAAACATTTCTAACCAAAGAGTATTATTATCTTTATTGACTGTATTTTTCTTTTGACAAAAAAAAAGAAATATTAATTAATATAATTTAGATATCTCATCTTACTTGATCATCGGGTATAAGAGAATTATCAAGATGAATATCATATTCAAGAAATAAACGAGAATGATTCGAAGATGTTATCCATACACGCATTATAAATTCTAAATAAATTTAAAAAATATCTTAAGTCAAATGTTTTATTACCAGGACAAGAGGGAAAGAGCGGAATCTGAGATCCTCGGGAATCTCCGGGACGTGTTTTTGGAATTCTCGGGAACTCGGATTCTACTCTTTCCTCCTTGTATCAAGATTAATACATAACTGAGATAAACTTTTAAGCTAACATAGTCTTGTTTTGTGCATACTCATCAGAGTTGGAACCGGTGCAGCCGGACCGGACAAGACCGGACGAAAAATCTAACCGGTCCGGACAAAACTGAATTTTTACCGGTTTATAAAATTTGAAAATTATATTTGTATTTCAAATTTTTTCCTTACAAAACTAATCTTTATTTGTTTTGAAATATCCTGTTAGGAATTGTTATACGTATATGTTTTAGTTGAAAAAGAGCATGTGACAAAAATATTCGTATAAATTCATAATTTTGCCGGAGTTTTGCAAATTTGACGTCAAAAGTAGTTCTACCGGATTTACGTCAAAAATAGTCCGACCGGACCGGATCGGATGGAAGAAATCCGTCCGGTTCCAACTCTGATACTCATGTTTTCATTTTTTTAATATACATATTGAATATTCACATCTTAAGTCTTAGAAGTGAAAGAGGCTTTTTCTTCTATGATAGTAGTATGACAATTATCTCTACAAAAAAGTTTAGTCTAACAAAATAGACATAGGCTGGTGATCAGATGCTTTCTACTGTGGCAGAAAGTAAAAATATTGGTCACTATGACCGACAATTCTGTAAAGTGAAGATTCATACCCTGACTCAATGTAGATATTAATCTACCATATATTATCAGAAAAAAGAATCTTTCCTTCAACGGATGATTGTTCATATTTACCTTGTAAACATTGCACACTTGTTGGAAATTTTAAATAAGACCATTCGGGACTCTAAAATTAAAATAAATCATATTACGTTAATTATCTTGGAAAAAAAACTTACACGTTGATTTTCAACTAATTCACTTGTATAAAACGCTATAAATATATTTCTTTTATTTATTATCAATATGATTGAATTGTTTGTCTTACCAATTGTTTTTTCATTACGATGTAATGTAAAATGAACGGTAAAATTAAATTCATTCACAGTTAAATTATGTAAGCCTATAGCTGTAATACGTCGTAATCGTTTCTGAAAAAATAATAATTAATATTTATTTTAATATAGAACAATATCGAAATTTACTTTAAGAAATGGTACTGATATTAATGGACTTTTTTTTACTCCTGATAATGCCATAGTAAATGCAAAGTACTCGTCATTAAAAATAAAGTAATCTTCAATAAAAAAAAGCAACAACAGATAAATTTATGAATATATTTATCATAAAAAATTATTGAATAATAAGAATGTTATCAAATTATTTTAAAAAAAGAAACTTTAACCACGCATTAATGCTCCACAACAACTTTTAATCACATTTCTAAATAAATAAAACCATATGTATATATAACAATCCTCACGTAAAAATTAATTTACCGTGCATATGGAATGTAACTAAGTGTATACCAAAGCTAAGATAAACATTAAATTTTATATTATTTCAAAAGTTAATCTTTAAATTGACTTACAAGAGCAAGAAATTGAAGTATCACAAATAAAAGTACTAGAACAGGCACCTTAATCTAAATAAATGAATGAATATTCATTAAAAACTGAGTCATTTAAAAAAAAACTTACAGCAATCGCTGATACAAGTGTCATTGCAACGCATATCTAGACAATTAGAACAAAAAAATGTATTGTGTTATAACTATTTATAAATAGAAACTTACGAGAAAAACTATCGTAGCAATAAATCGTGAAGAATCAAACATTTTTCTTAATTGATTCATTGGACCCATCAAGAAAAGCGTACTGAAAAATGAAGTATAATATAAATATAGGTAAAACTTATTTTTTTATACATACGATCCAAGACCGAAAATAACTGCTAAACTATAAAGAATAGCAAAACCAGATAAGCTACCACCAGTAAAATAAACAATCGTTGCCTAAAATCGATCAAAATCATACGTTAGATATGATATTTATATCACATTAGATTATCATGAAATTAGTTGGATAATGTTCACTTTTTCTTGTCTATTACGAATTCTTCTATGTGACTCTACATATTGAGCAGAAGCAATACTATTCAATCAATTTCATGATAATCTAACATGATGTGAATATATTAAAGCAAATGTCACATTTAATCAATATCTTTCAAGTTTATTTGTCACAACACAAACTTAACCGACATATATTCCACGCGAAAAAATCAATCGCTTTATCACAAATGACTTACAATAATTCCGAGTACAACACAAATCAGTAAACAAATTCCAAAACCTTTCAAACGTGTATCCCATGATAAACCGGATACCTACAAAAATGAAATAAATACATTCGCACATGAAATCTTTCAATCAAATCAAAGCTTATTAATCAAATATTTACAATCAGCTGTGATCTCACCTTGAATATAATAATTGTATATTGTCCAAATTAGTATTAGTGAACCACATTATACACACACAATGAAAGCGGAAGAAGATGCAAAATATGCTCAAAACAAAGAAGTATCTAAAGTGTATACATATGTATATATCTTTATTTTATTCTTATAACCCACCTGCGATGTAATCGATACATCTTCAGTGGCTGCATATCGCCCACTAATAGTAAATAATTGTCTCATTTTTTTCTTTTCACAATAAAGAAAATCTAAAAAGTAAATCATATAAAAATCCTATCACCATAATCTACCTCCACCAGAGAAATTTTTTAAATATACATGAAAGATAAAAGAGGAATAAATGCACAGAAAAAAAATGAATTAAAAGTTTAGGCGATTTTAGTTGGCGCAATTTCGGTTTTTCGAAGAGCATCAAGAACCATATCCATATCATCTGAACAGAAACAGATAAATAAATATGCAAGTTTTTATAATAAATAGTTTATATTTTACTTCGTAAGGTTCGAACCATATTAACAATTTGTTCTTTACCATCAATAACTTCCATTGATTGTGTATATGGATTATAATATACACTGAATGGACGTGGAATAGTCATAGCATATTGTCTAAATAAAAAAAAACAAAAACATGAGAATAATTAAAGAAATCTGATTTATTATACCGTAATTTTTCTTTCGCATCTTTGAAACTTTCAGCTAAGAAATAAGTTGGTTGAAAACTTGTTATTGGGTATGGTTGAATTGAAGCACGAAATGGATCAAATGGCATTATTGATGGTTTATCCGAAACACAATACTAAATAAAAATATGATTAAAATTAAATAAATATAATTAAAAACTAGTACTTGTAATTCACCAAATGATGATAAAAGACCAGCACCATAAGCTTTTCTTTCATCATTTTCAGTACATAAACCAAATTCAACAGTAAACCAATATAATGTTGCTAAGGAAATAAACAAAATAATTAATTAGTCGATATATGTATAAATTTAAATACCTAAACGTGTTATATATTCATCTGGTGCACCTAAACTAGCCATGCCAATTTCTTGACTAAATTCAGCAAAATCTGGATCAGCAAAAAGTGGTACATGACCAAGTAATTCATGGCATATATCTGGTTCTGGTGTATACATAGGTACACTATGATGACGAATATATTGAGTTGAATGAAATACACGAAAAGCTAATCCAGCAAGAAAATCTCGTGATGATAAAAGACCTGAAGAAAGACATTGTATATTTTCATATAAATAGTATATATATTTAACTAACCAGCAACAGGTCGAAGACGAAAACCTGAACAATCTTGAAGAAATTGTGATACTTCTTCTAATTGTGGTATATTTGTTTCATTGTAACCACAATTATCAATAAGTAATGGAAAAATATTGTTGAATTCTTTACATGCATGTTTTGGATAAAGTTGTGTTAATTCACGAAATACAGTTGCCCATGTTGAAATTTCTTGTTCAGTATAAGTCACACGTGGAATAGGTTGATTATGACGATATTGATGAGCAATATCAGCAAATTCTTTTCGACGCTTACGATAGAGTACATCACGAAAACCTGGATGATCAGAATCTAATTCTGATCCATAAGAAAGAACACGATTTGCAAATTGATCTAAATCACGCATTTTTCTTGGAAACCATGGTACTAAAAAAAATCGGTAGATTTTTATAAAATATCTATATAAAAAACTAACCTGATTCATCTAATGATTTATGAGCACGTGAAAGTATATGAATATATTTCGATTCTTGACGTAATTGTTTAATAGCATCTGCTACACTACCCATACTATTATCACATTCAACATAAAATTCATGATCAGTTTTATTTTGTCGAGATAATCGAGATTCAATATGAAGTAAATTGATGCCATGTTTCTAAAGGTAAAATATATTTGTATTTTTCCGAATAAAATAAAAAATAGTTGAATTTTAATTTAAGATTTCTAATTTATGTTAGTTGAGAATAAGAAAAGCATTTATAATTTAGAGCTTAGAATTCAAACCTGATTTAAAATCTTGAGGCTAAATGGATGATTAGGGTAAAGAAAAAATGAATTAATAAGAAAATTTATTTACTTCAAATACATGAAGTGCTCTAGCTAAAGCACCAACTTCTTCATGAAGTGAAAAAATAAGTGATGTTTTTGTTGAAGGTTCTTCATTCTAAGAAAACATAATATTTATATATTGAATTAATCAATAAAATAAACTAACTTCTGTTGAACCAAATTTACCAGCCATATCATTTTTACTTTCTTCGTTGGCCATTCGATCACCACCAGCCTTCATTTAGAAAAAACAAAACATAGTTATATCCATCGTTTTTTCTTGAAAAAGTTTATAACAAACCTCTGATAATGTACCCATGATAAATATTTCAAATTGAATGTAGGATAATGCCTTTATATATATATATGTCACTTCAATTTAAAATATCAGTGAAAGAATGTAATCATTTCTGAAAAAAACAGAGATATTTATTTCTATATCGTGGCATCAGCATGGCATAAAAGGCACGCCAAGGGGTGTTATTCTACACACCCAATAATTCTTTTTTTGAATAAAAAAAAATACGCAATTAAGTACAAAAAAAAAGAAGAAAGAATGTGTAACAGCTGTTGACAAATGATCATTGAATGAAAATGTTTCATTGCGTTCGTAACCTTTATCACAGTTGTGTTTAGAAAAAAAAAGAAAGACGACATAAAGTTCATGTCGAAACTGCGTCTATTTTCGTTTCCATTATATTAATTTATTTCATTGTTAATAAAAAAAAATTTCCATTCATAAATATTGATGAATTTCAATAATAAATATTTTCTTGTATACTATTATAGGAAAAGCGATCTGACAAAAATAATTTTCTACGCCGTTCTATTTACTCTTTTTCCGAACTATACGATAGAATGTAAAGAAAAATAAGCTTTATTCAAGTCGTACATAATCGATATTGATTTGCATAAATGAAGTACCTTTATAAAAAAATCAATCAAGATACATACTTCGATAAAAGAGCGATTGTGTATAACTGAAAATTTTTGTTTTTCACAAATACCAATCAGTCCATTTGAATAAACTTCCAATGGTCATGTTAATTCGTATGTTAAACTACGAAATATTATTTAATCCATATTTATATCCAATCATAATAATTGAGTTTATTAGTCTGAAAGAAAGAAAGAAAGACTGAATTGAAGCAACGTTTTCATTAATACACAGAAAGAAAAAAAGAACTGTACAACAAGTCAAAAACAAGAGATGATTCATTTAACGTGCACTATTCAATGAAAATGAAATTTTTTCTCGTGTCTTATTTTTTCCTAAAATAAGATTTTGTTCTTTTGCATGTTGTTTGCCTAATTGTCGTTCAAATCGTTCTCGATCTTCCATTAAACGTAATTGTTCAGTACGTAATTTTTCTTCTTCATCAGCCTAATAATTAATTAAATTATTTTTAGAAAAACAACATATTTTCTTTTTATATCAAACATACAATACGTTTTTCTGCATCGGATAATTTACGTTCATTTTCTGTCAAAATTCGTTCTAAATCTTCACGTTTTTTTCTTTCTTCTTCCTATAAACGAGAAAAATAATAAATACATCGAAAACATCAAAATTCAATTTACTTCTTTGGCAATTAATTTTTTCATTTCATCATTATTTCGTTTTTCAAGTTCACTTAACATTTGTTTTTCCATTGTTCGTTTAAGTACATCAACACGTCGTTTAACTTCATTTTCAATTTCATCTTTTCGACGTTCTAATTCTTCACGTACACGTGTTTCAACAATATCTTTAACACGTCGTTCAACTTCAGATTGTATTAAATTTTCACGAGATTCTTTCTGACGTCTAAAAATTTTCAGAATAAAAACAAAACTTTAATAAATAAATAAATCTATTTACAATAATTGCATGCGTTCTCGTTCAAGTTCAGCTAATCGTTCAACTTCCGCTTTTTTACGAGCTGTTAAATCGACTAATTCATTTATGCTTGCCATTCGACCTATGGATAATATTGAATCTTCACGACCATCATTTGATGAATTACTTGATCGACGACGAGATCTAAAGAGAATAATACATCATTTAGCTACTAGGTTTCTCCAATTGAAAAGAGTATCTCACGGAAATGACAAAACTACTCGAGCAACTCTAAGCTTACGAGGGAACTTTTTCAGGTGTTGCCCTTCGATTTTCCAAATTACCTCATATTTTGATAGTGCATAGTGACCTATTAAAAAACCCCTGTGAGGGACCTCAGTGTCGAAAAAATGAAAGTTTGATTTTGGACCTCAAATTTTGCTCAAATATAGAACTAAGTTAGAGTAGTCTATACACAAAAATTCAAAAAGTTTAGGTCAAAGTTTCATGAAGATCGACCAATTTAATAGTATGGATCCTTTTAACATGTGAGTACAGCCTTTCCGACATGTTATATCTCGGCGAAACTTTGACCTAAACTTCTGAATTTTTGTGTATAGACTAATCTAATTTAGTTCTATATTTGAGCAAAATTTTATTTTTTCGACCCTGGGGTCCCCTACAGGGATTTTTTAATAGGTCACCATGTACTCTCAAAATATGAGGTAATTTGGAAAATCGAAGGGTAACACCTGAAAAGATTCCCTCGTTAGGTGTGTGACCCTCTGACCTTAAATCATATTCATAATTCAATGTCTTACCGTTTTGATTTTTTTTCTCGATCAGGTGAACGTGATTTATGTCGTTGTGATGAACTGGTCATACTTCGATCTTTCGATCTATCTCGTGATAATTTTCTATGTTTATGTTTTTTATTCGACGGACTACGTGATCGACCCATCGTGCTGTAATACAACACGAAATCTAAACAAGATTTCAAAGAAATAATAGACAGTCTGATCAATAAAAAGAATATTTAAAAAAAAACGAACAAAGGAAAAGAAATAATAATCATATCGACATTATCATATTGGTCCCTAAAAAAGATACAAAAATATTAATGATTAAGTTTTATTCTTGAAGAAATTATGAAAAAAAGATACTTATACTTATAATACTTACCATGTGAGTAGCATGTTTATAGTTCAAAAATTTTAAGTAAGAAAACTAGTGCAGATATATAAAATATTTTTCTTTTATTTTTATCTTATTGATCAAATATGAAAGAATATAACAAGTAAAAACAAATTGTTTACTTTGATTTAAACAATCAATGAAAAGTTACTTGAATAATATGATCTTCTTTGATTAATATGAAATGACAATACAAATTTTTCATTACATGCATTTGTTGCAATACAAGACAAGTCAGATGAAGTTCTTGATAATTATTCCATAAACTAGATTAAATAAAATATAAGATTTATTATATATTATAATATAAAAAGTAAGGATTTTTATGTTGGAATATATTACTGAAAGTTTAAGCAAGAAAAAATGAACAAATAAATGTCGTAAAAATAGATATCCATCCTTCATTCATTTCTAATCATCCAATTAGAATAGTTCTATCGATACTAGCGACAATTGAAAACAAAATATAACTCGTGAAATTTGAAAGTATATTTTCAATCAATTATTCTCTATAAACAAAACAAGAGATTTATTAAGTTGTATAATATATAATGATTTCGTTTAGGACGAACAATAAGTAGTTGAAATTTACACGAATAGAAACATTTTTTTTCATATCACAATCATAATCAATATTACTATTTATAAATTACAGATACTTATATTTCTTATATATATATAATTACGAAATTTGATATTTAAATTACATCCAACAAAATTCTTTCTAAAGCCAGTAAATATTTACATTTCCTTTCATTATTAGGATGTATTAAACAATCAGTAAATGTACATTTCATCTTATTATCTCGGTTATTTACAATAAAATGTGTTTATATACTTTTATTATATCTATAGAAATATAAATATGCAGATTGTATAAGGTGATATTGCTTCATATCATTTAGAAGACATTTCTTTGTCATGAAAATACGGCTTGGAAGAATATTTTTTGGACATATGTTTCAGAGAAATAATAGCCATTTGATTTGTCCACACTTTTTTTTCGATCAACTCTATTAAACTTCATTTTTTTTTGGTGATAAGTAAACCTTTACGAGGTAAAAATTAGCTGAAAAGAAATCACTTGCATAGCACTTATTTTTCGAGATTGAAACATTTTACTTAATACTTGATTGTTACATGGCTTTTTGTAAAAACTTAGATATCGTATCGTATGTTTTAAGAATAGGTAGATACCATCATCATTGAAATGTTGAAAATAATTTCACTTACCATAGTAACACAATTTTGATAAATATCGATCAAAATAGAAGTCACTTGAAAAGCTCGATCATCTCATTAGAAATACATCTATTTACGGTTCACTACGAATGAATAACATCATTAGATATATGTCAATCATAAAAGTACATTGAATGATGTTCCTGCCAATAAAATATTGAATTTATACTTATTAGGATATTTAAAATCATGTGTCATTTTCGTATCGACTTTTGCTTGTTACTGCATTAAATTTTTTGTTATTTTACACTAAAAATAATAAGATTCTTGTTGGAAGAAGAAGTCATATGAATGTATTTTGACTTTTATATTTTTCATCGCGATTAAGCAACCTTACATAAGATACTGCAGAAAACGAATCATCGTTCAATCTTGTCAAGGAATTTCTATACTTCTTTTTAAATGCATCATAATAAAATCGAATATTTATGGATATATATATATTACTAATTCCTCTTCAGTTAAACTTTCATCAAATAAACTAAAATCTTTATAGAATTGAGAATTATTTATGGTATTTATGTATTATTCGATTAAAAGACAGAGAGGACATTGATGCGTCTATAGGTTTCTGAGCCTATAAAAATTCCATAAATTACTACATGAGAGTCCTTTATTCCGAATAAACAGCCGCTGATACGTTGGCAACTTGTCACTAACATCTTGCAACCACACACATTTTGAAATGTCTTCGTCTTACTAATATTCACTAGTCCTCCTAAATGAAACTAATGCTACAGAAATAATCTCACATGCGTCCCGATGAACGTACAAACAGATATTTCTTTCTTTAGATATGACTAACATCACTCCCTCAATGAAAACATGCCTTTTTTTGTTAAAATCCTATGACGAAAACATGCGAACTATTTCATACATTTCCTCTTGCTTCCATTTTCCCCCTATAATCGTAGTAAAAATGAACTACTATTGCTACAAGATATCATATATATTTGTTGAATCGATATAAAATCTTATAAACGTTAAAAACAAAAGCATTCTGGTTTGTGGTTGCTACTGTTAGTAAAGATTTTCATTGAAACTTTATTTCCAGTTCTACATTTTTTTTGCCATATTTTCCGAAGTCATATATCTACTTTCTCATACATTTAATTGTATTTGAGACTGAGTGCCATGAGTGTCTATGTAGAAAGTTAGTGAATGATGAAGCGAAGTGAAAAGGAAGAAGAACAAGTATTGTTCTTACTTTGTTCATGTGTAGAGCATTGACAAGATCTTGCGCTCCTTGAGCACCGATTTTATTGCTTCTGAGGTCGAGTGTGGTGAGTGACTATGTGAAAAGTGCATGAATGATGAAGTTAAGTGAAGAAGAAGAATAATATCGTTGTTACTTTGTTGAATTTTAGAGCATTGGCAAGATCTTGTGCCCCTTGATCACCGGTTTGATTCTTTTGCAGGTCGAGTGTGGTGAGTGTCTGTGTGAAAAATGACGTGAAGTGAAGGGAAAGAAGAACAATTATTATTCTTACTTTGTTGACTTGCAGAGCACTGGCAAGATCTTGTACCCCTGGAGCACCGATTTTATTGCTTCCGAGGTCGAGTATGGTGAGTGACTATGTGAAAAGTGCATGAATGATGAAGAAGAATAAGTATTGTTGTTACTTTGTTGAATTTTAGAGCATTGGCAAGATCTCGTGCCCCTTGATCACCGATTTGATTCTTCTGCAGGTCGAGTGTGGTGAGTGTCTGTGTGAAAGATGTGTGAATGATGTAGTTAAATAAAGAGGAAGAAGAACAAGTATTGTTGTTACTTCGTTGACTTTTAGAACTTCAGCCAGATTTCGTGCTCCTTTATCACCGATTTTATTCGAACCGAGCTCGACTGTCGTGAGTGTCTATGTGAAACGTGTATGAATGGTGAAGGGAAGTCAAATGAAGAGAAAGAAGAACAAGTATTGTTGTTACTTTGTTGGTTTGTAGAGCATTGGCAAGATATTGTGCTCCTTGATCACCGATTTCATTGTATCCAAGGTAGAGTGTGGTTAGTATCTGTGTGGAAAGTGTGTGAATGATTATGCGAAGTAAAGAGAAAGAAGAACAAGTATTGTTGTTACTTTGTTCATTTGTAAAGCAATAACGAAACCCTGTGCTCCTTTAGCACCAATTTGATTGCCTCCGAGGTCGAGTGTGGTCAGTGTCTGTATGAAAAGTATGTGCACGATGAAGTTAAGTGAACAGAAAGAAGAACAAGTACTGTTCTTACTTTGTTGATCTGTAGAGCTTTGGCAAGATCTTGTGCTCCTTGATCACCGATTTGATTACTCCACAGGTAGAGTGTGGTCAGCGTCTGTACGAAGAGTGTGTGAATGATGAGGTGAAGCGAAAAGGAAGAAAAGTAAATATTGTTCTTACTTTGTTGTTTTGTAGAGCATTAGCAAGATCCTGTGCTCCTTGATCACCGATTTCATTTCTCTGCAGGTTGAGTATGGTGAGTGTCTGTGTGAAAAGTATAAGAATTACTATGGTGTGGCTTAAGGTTCGGAGAAGTTTGATTTAAAGTAGTAGATTGTTAAGAAAGTGTGTTTGAATGTAATAATTACTTGGTCGAGATACATTGAGTCAATATACTTTCGCAGCTTGGAATCAATACAGTTAGGTGACTTAAGCGGTTTTCGTGGATCTGGAAATAGGGTTGGTTTAGGCTTAAGCGATTTTGGTGGATCCGGAAGTGGTGTTGCTTTAGGCAGGGATGGTTTTGGTGGATCCGGAAGTGGTGTTGCTTTAGGCATGGGCGGTATTGGTGGATGTGGTGTAGGTTGGGGTACAGGATTAATGAGTGGAAATTTGGTTTGTATTTCTTTGAGTCGTATAATATGAAGACCACCATCGGAATAAATAGAATCTGTCACTTGAAATTGTCGAGCTGGAGGAAGTAGTACATCGTCGTCTTCTGGAAAAAGTGAATATTGTTTAATACTTTTGCCGGAAAAACAGTCAATGATAAATAATGTTCTTGTTCCACTTGGACCTAAATATTGTTCATTTCTTAAAATACCAACAGATGCTGTACAAGATGAAAAACCCCACCAAGTGACGGTACTTCCTTTTGGATATTGTGCAGTTAAATCAAGTTTAACCCCACGATACACGGTGAGACGATTAGAATCCGATGGAAATTTGGCTAAAGAAGTCATAATAAGACGAAGATAAAGAAACCATGGCTTGAGTAAATTTCGATTAGCTGCTTGCAAAGTAGTGTTAAGAATAATATAAAACGAGTTGTGTGTTGGTGTCCATTCCATCGTGTAAAGTGTGATTGAAGCTGCTTCATCATGTGTTAAACCATGTTCTCTATCGAAATGCTGTTGTTTGACTGTCCAAGCCATACGCTCAACTTCAGGAACAATCGAAATGAGAGGAACAATGGCTTCTTCCAGAGAAACAAGAGGCTCATTCTCATATCCTATGATAGGTGAGAGCATTCGTCTTGGCTCTGAAGTAAGATCAGAGAATCGACATATGTGTTGTGGTTCATTAGTAAATTTAGGAGCCATGATGTGCAATGGTCTAAAATGCAAATAATTTCAAGTGAGAGTACGTTCTCTTTGCTTGATATAGTTAATGCACTGGTCTATAAGATAGTTATCGTAACATTTTTCTATGCATACGTGTTAGAAGAAAAATACAGTAGAACAAAATAAGCTAATATGGAATGCTGTTCAATATACTACGATTATTATTTTCAGACAACAAGATTAGAGACAGATGAGTAATGTGATGAAAATCTCTGTATATAAATTTGATACTAATGTATGACTGAACTGTTTTTCTCTTGAGAGTGTGAGTGTGAGTGTGAGTGGATCTGTATCTGAGTATTACAGTACTCTTACTCTGACATCCACGCGCACACCCACATCTATCTGAGTTGGTAACCATGTCAGTTGGTATCCGTCTAACTTGGAATTCTTCCACTTGGAGATCGACTGAGTTGTTATGATGGACGAATTATTCAATATATTATTGTTGCCTATACGATCGATTATATGCAGTCTGAGTGGGCTATCGGCGAGAGATGCATTCTGCGAATATCTCTCGGCGAAAGTGGAATTTACTAACGATGCAACTGAGACATATATAGATCTGTTAAACAGTATAAAAATTATCTTTCTCACTAATCAAAATTTGATAGAGAACAGTCTTTTAAGTCACGCAGTGATGATTGAAGTACAGTTATATTCAACAATATCTTTAGTAATCAATAAAGAGAGTGTAGAAAAGAATAAAGCTAGTCGTATATTGTTGAGCGCAATACAAGTCATATTTTATCGAAGATGTTTACATTTAAAACATCTTACAACTACATAGTTCTAACACGACTTTTTGATCATTATATTTATAAAATATGAGAAAATATCAAAGTATACTTACCAAAAATGATTTTTTAATACAAACAATAATAATAGTTGTCTTGATAATGTTGTAGTATCTAAAAATAAACAAGTAAATAAAATAGATCAATGTTGATAAGTGCATATTTCGGAACAAAGATTCTTGCTAAAAAAAAAGAAATGTATTTCTCTTAGAAACTTATTCTCATGTTTGTAGCTTGATGTAAAATTGCGTCTTTCGATTATACTCATTGATAAACGGTAAGTTAATATGAATGACGTTTGATTTTCGTTATACGTCTATTTGCATCGTCGTGTAAGACGTATGAAAAGAAAAAAAATCATTCTTTCTTTTTATCTTTTTTTTCCTTATGTATTAGTTAACGTAAGCTTTGACGACACCACAATGATAAACACATTTTTTCGTTTTGTACATATTGTTTTGGTAAAAGGCATGTTTTATATGTTTTGTTTTTACCAAGGCATATGTAAACCTCTTTTTTTCTGATAACGTCGGAAGAAACAAGTTCGTGTTACATAAGACTGAATGAACATCGAATTATTTTCATGTATATTGATTTATTTCTAAATTCTTTAGTACATATTTAAATTTCTCATATATGATTTTAAGATCAATAAATTTGAAAGCAATTTATTTGAAAATGTTTTTTAAAATTCTCATTTTAATTGATGATTATACAGACAATTTATACAGCTCGACTGGGTTTATTAAATTGCTTTGATACATAATATTTTGTATTTATAATAAGAATGTGCTACTGTGATTAAGTGCGTCTTTTTCTTTACTTTTTACACAATACGATAAAAACCACATGAACAAATCTGTTTAGTTTTATTAAATTTTCATGTTTCATTAAAACGAGAAATGTTAGAAATCTGCCCCCAATAAAAAAACATAAATGAATTTGAAAAATTGTTTTTGTATATATATAGACATGCTGACATCTAAATATCTTCTTTTTTCCATATTATAATAAGTCACTATGGATTTCTAATTTTTTTGAAACTGAAACCTCGAGATAATATAGAGTTTTCTAACTCTTCATACAAAAACTCTTTGATATTACTCATTGATGTATTTTGATGAACAGTATGACTAGCAAAATTTCCATTTCATTTACAATGATGCAAGCATATATGATAGCAGACTCCAAACGTGACACTTTAATCAAAATATTGTTGGTCAAATAATTTGTCCTAATCTATCGGCAATACTAGTCAATATCATTTGATATTATAAAATATACAAGGGCTAATGTTTAAATAAGATAATTATTCGTTTGCTTTGATTATTGTTAATTTAGAGTATATTCTATTAGTTGTAGCGAAATGGCAATAGATTAGAAGGAAAGGGATAGTATTTAATCTTTTAGTAGATTCACACTCTGAAAATTTACTAATTTATTTTA
>CAJNOI010000342.1:42254-74773 GCA_905250115.1 Adineta steineri | reverse complement strand
TACAAGATGACGAGGTAGACGATGGCAATGACAGGAAAAAAAAGTAAAGAAAGACTGAAGTGGTTGCAGCAGTAGTTACGAATAATAACACAATGGCATTAATGGTGCGGAAGAGCAAGCTATTGACGTTGTCGTATGTCTTTATAGCTTTCAAGAGAAATGATTAGAGATTGGTCACTCTCATAGGGTTTCAAATGTTGTTATTCTTGACTTTACTATTATTTCTAACTATACATCAACGATGACTGTATATGACTGTTGTCTAGACTATATATACACTAAACCTTCAACATGTATATGCAGTTATACGTAGTCCTATAGTCCAATTTGAATATATAATACCAGCTGCAATCGAAATTTTTCGTTTCTTTCTTTTTTTCCTTCTTCTTCTCATTTGTTCATTGAACTATATGCACTTGTATGTACATTGTCGAGCCGATTGACATTCAAGTATGAAGGAGAGAGAGAGAGAATTTCGTTTATACTTGTTCGCTCATTTTTTTCCTCTCTTTCTGCTTCCTTTTATACACATCTGTGGCAGTATATATGTATGTCCTAGAATAGAACATTTTATTTTAGTCATGGCCAATGTGTCTAGTGATCGGCAAATATGAGTATATTACTCAAATGGAAGAACAAACTCCAGGATCCATCGTTACAAGAAGTAAATTGCAATCTCTTTTTTGTCTGTTGCTTATTAATCTGTTTATATTTACCAGACGAAGATCCGTGAGTTTGACGAACGTGTGTCACTTCTCAAGAATGAGAATGTCGAATTGCACAAACGTATTGATCAGCTTGAGGCTTTGGTAAATAATATATATAATAAAAATACATTGCATCTGTATTCTTCTATAACTTCTTTTTTTCTCTCTCTCTCTCTATCAATCAATTGATAATAGTGTACAACAAGTGTCGACACTCAGCAAACACGTTTTCTCGAAGAACATATTCGCCAACTTGAACAAGAAAATGGACGATTATTTATAGAAAATAAATGTCAACGTCAAGAATATGAACGATTTTTAGAACAATTAACATCAATGGTTCTACGAACAGCAATGATGCATGAGGTAAGATAAAACAAAAAGAATGATAATGATTTAGACTTATGTCAGTCTCTTTCTTTTTATTTATCCGCAGGAAAGGTTAGCATGAAACCTATCAAAGCATTCTTTCTTAACTAAAAATAAAAGAAAGAAATCTGCGGCTAATTATAGAAAAAACTTTGATTTCATAATCCGCCTTTTGGTGATTTCCCATCTCTCAATCGTAGCTGTAAAAGTAGACTATAGCAGCATATGTCCTGAAACAATTATTCCTCTCTCTCTTTCTCTGTCTTTCTTCTCTTTTCTTTTCTTCTTTCTTGTTGTTGATGATGGTTCGTACTGTGCGGTCAGCAATCATGGATAGTAGTTACTATTTTTATTGAAGAGAGAACGGATGAACAGTGAAAGCAGATGTGACATAGTCAAAGAAGAAATCACCGGACATTGCTCCTTCTTCATTTGAACATTTTCATTTCTCTTATGAAAATGGTTAGTCGACCGACAACAACAACGTCAGAGACTTTCATTGTAAGTAAACGAACTTTACGCTTCCTTGAATTTCACTAATCGATGAAAGGTAGTTCAATATTGACAGTTCTAAGTTCATAATAGAATAAATTGAAAAGAAAAAAGAAATTAAGGTAATGTCAAATTTCATTAACACAATACGAAACGACGCACTTCCAGATGGTATTCTTCGAGATGGTTCAATGATCATTCCACTCAAAATGTCTGTCTGCCTATCCTATCTATCTTTTCTTGTCAGTCGATTTCCTTCCATAAACTATACTATGTCAATGGGTCAACATACGACTCAGATTACCGTCTGTATATAGACAGGTCATAGCATCTTTCTTTGAATAAATAATCAAGCACATTACAATATAGCTGATGGTCAAATTCAATGTTACATTTCCTTAAGGGGATTTCTCTCATTTTTTTCTTATTATCAGTTCACCTCTTCTAATGACCTTCATTCTTGATGACGATGGACTTTATATAGTAGGCACAGCTCAAAGCACACATACGGGAGTGACACACGCATCTAATATTATATTTAAGTGAGGAGGGGCGAGTGAACATATACATTTATGACGCAACTCTTTCATTCATTTCACACACACATACATACATACACACACAAATGATGCATCTATACAAAAGTAGAAAAATGAATACAAAAGAGCAACTATGATGATTTGATGATCTTATCTATTGATTGCAAAGAAATATTTATTTATTTAGAATATTCGTAAAGAATGTGCATCAATATATCATGTTATCGAACGACTATCAACATTAACTGCAAGTGCAATTCAAGACGAACGTTCACATCAAGTAATAACAATAATAATCATATATGACATAAAGATTTTTTTTGAAGTTTCATCGTTTTTTTCCTTCTTCTTCTTCCAAATATTTCTTTCTTATTAGATTGAACATCGAATAAAACATTTAAGAAGTTTATCTTGGGAAAATTTAAATCATTCGTGTGAACTTATTTCTAATTATCAATTCGTATCCACATCTCCTAAAACTACAGCTGAATTTATTCGACATTTATATCAAAATCGATCATCATTATCACCTTCAACATCTTCATCATCTTCCTGTTCATCAACAACTACTCATTGTTCATTTTCAACATCGGGCAGTTGGACACTCGATCTCGTAAGTTAATCTTAGCCTCTATTTTGATCTAAACTTCTAGTAAAAATGTTTTATTAACATAAATGACATCCGTCCGTTTTTTGTCTGACATTATTTATTATGCAACTTCATCGTTTCGAACAAATACTATTTTAATAGATACTCTCTATAGCTTCGGGTTAAATTCATCGTTAACGGAAACAGAAATAATTGTCTACTTTCTTTTTATTTATTATTTTGAAAAGAATATCGAAAAAAATATTCATTTATTTATTTTATAGCCATTGTACAATAAAAATACAAACGTTCAATCATCCATACTTCCAATTTCAAATGAATCAAAAGGTTAAATTTTTTTATAAATAAAATTTCATCATATAATATGTTAATTATATTTTATAGAATTACAATCGATAAAAAAAGACGATAAAAAAGAAGAAGGAGAAGAAGTAGAGCAACAACATCATAAAAAAGCTCTTCATCGTTCAGAAACATTTATAGTTACAAAGATACCGCAAAAAGAATTATCTTCAGCTTCGTCTAACATAAAAACAATGACAGTTAATGAACGTAATCTAAATTCAAATGTTCAACGTTGTTCTTTAACACGATCAGTAGCTGCTACAACAACAACGACAACTGTTGTCCGACCTTCACGACTTCCATCGCGTTGTTCAAATAATCGGCATACAACAAGCTTAACTAATCCGTCAAATCTAAAAACTCAATCATCAAATGATAATAATCGTTCTTTATCTCTAAAAAAAGCTTCAAAATTACCAATTCGAACAGCGACATCGTTAACAAAGCAAGCAACACCTGTAAAAAAATCTAATGTTCCAACATCTGTTACAACAAAGACAAAAAAAGACTTAACTGTTATATCAACTCGAGCTGTTGCATCAATTACTAATACAACGACAAAAAAGACTATTCGTCCGCCGATGACTTCAAAATCATCTATTGTACAAACTTCTTCAGCAAAATGTCGTTCTCGTTCAATCACAACAGTTAATACTACTACTAGTACTAAGACGAATACTTCTATTCCATCATTAGTAAATAAACGGACACGAACAACACCTCCTACTGTAAAAAAAAGTGCACTAGAAACAGTTATACCATCAAAGAAATTAGTTAAATCAATTGAAGAAAAACCAATTTGTCCAATTGAACAAATGAATTCAACATCAAGTGAATCAAGTATTGAAGAAAATCAACAAAGAAATAAATTAATAACTATTGTTCAAGATGAAGGTTATTCAACATGGTCATCAACTGATGTCAAAGATGAAACAGTATTAAATGATTTAAAGAAAAATGAAACTGATGAACGACAACGAAGTACTGGAATTGTGAAAAATTGGCTTGATACATCAAATAAGCGATGTTCAAGAAAACCGGTGAAAGAAGGTATGATCAAAAAAGATTAGTTGAAAGAAAGACTTTTTTGTAATTTCTATCATATATTTAGTTAAAACTGATAAACTTGAAGAATTTAGTCGAGAGTTATCTGATGGCTCATCAATTATTTGTCCATTTGTACGTAATCGTTGTTCAAATGGTATAATCATTCCTCTTGCATCAACAACATTATCAACATCATTACCAGCACCATCATCAACAATTCTTCCAATTAAAGATATTTCACTTGATAGTCTTGATGATGCTGCGAATTCTCTAGTGAAAGAACAAACTATAGTACCATCTGCCTCATCATCCTCTTCATCATCATCGTCGTCGTCTTCGACATTTTCTCGTTCAGAAACATTTGAAAAAATTCTAAATAAACATTCATTACCTATAATATTAGATGATCTTCCTGATTCAACTGATTCAACATGTTCAGATGTGAATCCATCATTTAATATGTCAGAATATATTGAAGATAATTTTCTTGATCAAGATATTAATTCCAATGAACATTCTTTAATACTTAATTCAACAATAAAAAATCAAATTGAAACAATGAAACCACAAAAACGTCTGATGTTTCCTGGTTTAATAAATCGTTTAATTTTTCTTCGTCGTGTTTTATCTGATTCAGATCTACAGCAAAAATTATGTTGTATTGCTGAAAATGAAATACAATTTCATGTATATCATACAAATACAATTAATGAACATTCAATTGAGCTTAATTTACTAAATACATATGGTTCAGAATCTGAATTACATGTATGGTCACATGATTGTGCTGAACAACGAAGATTTGTTGATGAAAGACAAAAACAATTCTTATTAACATCAAAACAATCACAAGCAAAATTATCTCATATTGAAAGAATGGTATAAAAAGAAATTAACAGAAGAGAAATATATTTTGATTGTGTTTTTTGTTTTATAGATACGAATGACTTTTGATGATAATGAAGAAGATGAAACAAATTTATTTGATTTAGATAGTGAAGAATATGATCACCAATTAGCAGTTGAACGTCAAAGATTACTTCAACAAATCTATGAATATCCATGGTTATTACAAGAAGATGATATCGATCAAGCAACGATATATTCATCACCAACGAGTGAACAACCATTATTATCACCTTCACCAGATTTAGTTGTTCCATCACATAATCCAGATTTTTATCAATTATGTGCATTAACAAATAGTAGTTCATTTGCAACATCTTATGGAACAAATTCTAGACATACAACACCACCCATAGCTTCATCTGTTTTATAACAACTTCGTTTTTTTCTTCTTTCTCCTTTTTGTTTTTTTTTCTCATTGAGTGTATACAATGCTTTCTTTTCTTTTAATAAAAAACAAATAGAAGAATAGATTTGTCTATTTTATTCACGCTTTACGAAGTGCTTGTTTGAGACGTGGTGGATCAATCCATGTATGTCCTCGAAAATCTAAGTATTTTTCTTCTTCTTCATCGAGTTTTGGAGGTGAACGAACTTGCATATGAGTACCTTCAACATGTAGATTAGCTGAAGGTGAAGCAAGTGTCTGTAAAAATGAATTCTTTATAATAATTTACCAACAATTTTTGTCTATCTACTTACAGAATTATCATCAATAGTTGATAATCGTGGTGTATTCTTATCTAATTCATCTAGATTATAAAATTTTCATAAATTAAATCTGTTATTTAATCAAACTTACTTAGTAATTCTTCAAAAGTTTTATCACCAGTATCACTACGTATCGTCAATTGACCTAAATCAACAGCGAGTATACAATTATTTCCAATATCTGTTGAAATATCATCTGTGAATAAATCTGTTACAAATGTATTTCTATATAAAATAAAAACAAAGAAGTTTTCAAAAAAATCTTAATATATCGATCATACTTAAAAGTAGTTGTATCGGCAACATGAGCTGCAGCAAGTTTTTCACTAATAATAACATTTGTTTGTTCTAATGCACGAACTTGTTCTTCCAATTCACTAGCTCTTCGTTCCTGAAGACTGATCTTATAATTTAAATAAACAAAAAAGCATATTACAATAATTGAAAAGAATTTTTTCAAATTACTTCATGAGTCATATATTGATTTTCACTTAACATTTTTTTTGTAAATTGATCAAGACCTAATGCAACACGTTCAGTAGCTGTTCGAGTTTTTTGATTAATTTTATTTTGTGCCATTTGTGTTAATGCTGTTTGTTCATCATTTTTACTTTCTTCTAAATATTCTACAAAAAAAAACTTTTTTACATATAATTTCTATATTGAATATTAATAGAAAAAATTACTTGAAAGAACATCATAATTATCGACCATATAAGCAAGTTCCTGTTCAAGTGATTGAATAGCTCGTTGTTCTTCAATTTGTGTTACATCACGATATTTTGTCAATTGTTTTATTTGACTTCGAACTTTAAATATTTCAATTTCAACATGAAACATTTCATCATGAATTTCTTTTTGAGATAAAAATAAAGAACAAAATTAACATATTATTTTAAATAAGAAATATTTACTTCTCAATTCAGCTTCTTGTTCTGCAGCTGCATTCATTTTTTCATGTACAGCTGCATGAACCTGAAGATAAAGAAAAAAATTATCATTTTATAAGACAAAAAAATATAATATTTACTTCTTCTCTATCAACTTTTGGATAAGTAATATTCTCTTTATCAAATTGTAAAGCATTAGTGACAAGATGTTTCATTGATGCTGCGCATTCATCTCGTAGATGTGCATCTCGTCCTAATAATGCTTCGTTTTCTTCTTCAATTTTATATACACGAAAACGCCATTCTTCAAGTTCTTTATCTATGACTGTTATTCTTCAAAAAATAATATAAATTAAAAAAGATATTTAGTTTTAATAAACTAGACAAACTTGTATTCAAGTAAAGCTTCGTAGACATTTTCACCAGCTTTCTTCTTCTTCTTACCACCTCCTCCTTTCTTCTTTTTCTTGTCAGCCATGACTACTCTTTTTGTCTTCTAGTTTGACAAAATTATGATTGAAGTCTTTCTTAATCGTTCGGATGAAGAAAAGAAAAAAAAACGACATTTCTTTGTGTCGCATGCTCACATGTTAAAAAAAGCAGACATGCTGCCACACAAAATCCAAGGCAATTCCTCCTTAAATAATAATTAAGTGGCGCCATTATGATTTCAAAGAATAAATCCGACCAAAGAATTTTTACGAAATAAAATAATGAATATTAAAAATTGATAAACGCAACAATCATAAATAATAATCAAAGAAAAGAGATCAAATATATATATAGAATATACAAATACTTCTCACGAAATTTTTTCGAGTATAGTGAATAGTAATATTAGAAAACAAAAATCGCTAGTTCAATCAATCTAATAAATCCACTGTTATGCTGACTTATTGTTAGTAGAAAAAATTTTTCTAACGATCTTCATGAATTCTTTATTTAATCTGTATGACTGGTACACCCTAAAATAAAGTCAATCTCATTTCAATTGTCCAACTAAAACATTAAAAGTACATATTGACTGTTTAGTTATTTTACTCTCTCTCTCTCTCTCTTTTTATTCTTCTTCAAATTATTGACAGACATCATTCATTTAATACATTATTCTGTATAAGGATTATATAAAATACAATGTTTTTCGTCTTTATTCTAATGTATTTAAGAACATCATCAGCTCTTCTTCTTTCAACACGAGATCGTGTTTCTACTCGTAATATAACATGTCAAAATGGTTCATCATCATCAAATTTATTATTTAATTGTGAAGTATGTCTTGTTATTTCACGCAATTATGAAATTAGAACAACACTTTCATTAACTGGTTCTGGTCCATTAGGTGTAACTTATGCATGTTTACAAGTCAATCAAATTGAAGCCTATCATGAAAACCTTGTTCGAGAATGCAATAATTTTCCACAAGGTACACTCAATGGTTACGATGATTTTTGTGTTGCTTCACCATATAATAAACTACGTGGTTCATATCGAGCATGTATGTGTATTACAAATGCATGCAATTTAAATTATTCCGAATGTGTCCAACGTACTAAACCCTATTGGGATCAAAAACCACCAACATTTAGTAATAGTATTGTTTCATTAACAAATCGAATCAAATGCTATCGACCTTATGAAGATTATAAACCACAGCAATATTCTAGTTTAACACCACTATGTTCGTCAAATGATTATGAATGTAAAGACTTTTTATTTGATCAGGGTGTTTTATGTGTAATTAGTGTTGATCGAACTAATCAAATAACACGACAAACTTTACCACCATCAATTTATTCGGCACATTTAATGAAATATAAATCCACATTTTGTAAGTCATATACATGGACATCAAAAAGTATCTATTTTACACAATGTCAACAAGATGAAACAATATGTATGTGTGCTGTTGATGGATGTGATAAAGATTTAGAAACATGTCGAAAAAGTAGAGCAACATCTATTTGTCATTATTCATTCTTTTATTTTCTTTTACTTATACTAAATATTTACTTTTAAAATAATAGAATAACATATTATTTTTTTAAATTAATCCGACAAGGATTTGTAAATCTAACTATTCTATACAAAATTCAAATCAAATTTGTCGTTAAAATGTTTTTGAAGATAAATTTACTTAGTGACATTACGAACACTTCCCTTCTTTCGATCAGAGAATGGTATTTTTATGATTAATTATATAAACGAAAGTTTTTATACCTTGTTTCTTCAATCAAGATATTAATAATATCTATACGTCGCTAAAACTGTTATCACTTTGGAGAACAGTGTCTTACTTTCGTGAGTACTTATCGGATTCAATCTTATAATTTCTAGCTCAATTAACTATTTTACATTACTTGTCTTATAATTCTCACCTAATACCATTTATTCTATCTGCAACTCAATATTTTTGTTTTATATCTACAAAGATCTATTTTACCTATTCAATATTTCATGTCACTATGTGCTTACTCGTCCTTCATCCTCTTCACACAATTTTTCATAGTCCAGAATATGCATCTATATATATCAGCTTGTACGAACATGATACGACGATGGAAAAAGAAGAAAAACTTGAGAGTAATATGGTTGTTCTTTTCTGTTTGACAAATATCTCTAATATTAAAAGGTACATTCCATGAAGGTCTAGTATTCAACTGAGAAAAAGATTTCCGAAATAGTAATGTTTTGTTTTGATCGGAGACTGCTTTAGTCATCCATGTAACACGATAATTCGAGTTTTTTAATTAAATTTTTTCTATGCAATTGTTTGGTATAAATAGAGTTATGAAGAAACAAGGTTTTATTATTATTTTAAAGGTCATGTGCAAAGGTATATGTTATCATGGTCTTCGTTAGTAGAAGCTGATCTAAATTTATAACAAACTGCTTCAATATGTGAAATATGTTAGTGACATGGATTAGATAGAGAATCCACATCATTCTTCATCATTTGTAAACGAAACTTGTGTTTATAATTAATAAATATAATTAAACGTACGTGTTAACGAAGATAAACAAGTTTTTGATACACTTCAAAGTGCGTTTTGCTCAATGACATCAGACAACTTTGACAATCATGACTAAAAATTCTTGTTTTTGAGGTTACATGTTATGCGTACAAACTGATATATGATTCAATAGGACAACTTAAGTACAACAATTGTCTAGCATCACTTCGATATCGAGTGATAAAAAAAGTATACGAATAGTTTAGGCAATTATTAAGATATGTTTTGATAACATGTCATCTTTCGTATAAAACTTTGCATATAGGAGTATATATATCTCTGTATTTATATACAAAAAAAAATCAAAAACAAACAAAGGGCAAAAATAGTAGGAAGTACAAAGAAAAATGTTTCGTATAAAAACAAATTCTTTAAAGTCATTCATTATAATCTTGACTAAGATATTTATGAACTTTTAGCATTATTAGCACCTGCTGATTTCTTTTCTCCACTCGACTTAGTCGTTGTCTTTTTTGATGATGTGCTTGTTTCACCTTGCGCTGTTGTTGCATTACCACCTTCTGATTTCTTTGGTAATAACATCTATAAAAACAAATCTAGTTTGAAAATAATTTCTCTAAGATTTATTTACTTGTTGAATATTGGGTAATACACCACCTTGTGCAATAGTTACACCCGCTAATAATTTATTAAGTTCTTCATCATTTCGAATAGCTAATTGAAGATGACGTGGAATAATACGAGTCTTTTTATTATCTCGAGCTGCATTACCAGCTAATTCCAAAATTTCAGCAGAAAGATATTCAAGAACCTAATGAATATGCATATTTAATACTGATTTCGATCAATCGCATAGAATGAATTTACTTACTGCAGCTAAATAGACTGGAGCACCTGCACCAACACGTTCAGCAAAATTTCCACGACGAAGTAATCGATGAATACGACCCTATATGAAATAAATATATGATTAAGAAAATATAATATTAGTAAACTATAATGACTACATACAACTGGAAATTGAAGACCAGCTTTTGACGAACGTGTTTTAGCTTTAGCACGTGCTTTGCCACTTCCTGTTACTTTACCACGGCCTGACATTGTTTTTCAAAAGGTGTATGTGTATAAAACTAATAATAAGAACAATATGTAACTTGGTATTTTCTCCTGTATATATAGTGCTCCGCTAACGTGCAACTTTTTCTTCTATGATTCGTTGATTTCAACCAATCCTATTCATGTTATTGCATCAAATAATAGACAATCAATGAAATTTATTTTCTCAACGGCAACAACCATTTGTATGATAGCTTTTCTTTGCGTTCTGCAACCAATGAAATTCAAACTGATGTGTCTATATAATGGGCATCATTTGCTTGCATTTGCATTTCATTTTATACTACAACGATAGAATGGCTCCCCCAACTACACCAAAAACACCAAGTAAAGGTTCAAAAAAAATAATTAGTAAACAGTCGAAAGTTACTAGTAAATCTGGTGGTGGCGAAAAAAAAGCTCACAGACGCAAACGTAAGTTAGAAATTTTATAATTTGTATAAAAAAAAAACTAAATGAAATTTTATATAGGCAAGGAAACATATTCAATTTATATCTACAAAGTTTTAAAACAGGTATATATATTATTTCAGCATAAAATAACATATTGTTAAAATTTAATATTTATTTTGATTAGGTTCATCCTGATACAGGTATTTCAAGTAAAGCAATGTCGATTATGAATAGTTTTGTTAATGATATTTTTGGTAAGTCTTTAAAAATGGGAAAAAATATGACTAATTGTCTTTTATTTTCTAGAACGTATTGCGGCTGAAGCGTCACGATTGGCACAATATAATAAACGCCAAACAATTTCATCTCGTGAAATTCAAACTGCTGTTCGACTTTTATTACCTGGTGAACTTGCTAAACATGCTGTTTCAGAAGGCACTAAAGCCGTAACGTAAGTTTTATTTTTTCAAAAAAGAGAAGCTATTTCTCATCGTTATTTTTTATTTAGAAAATACACCAGTCAAAAATAATTTGACCGAGTATATATTGCTCTATGAACATTCTTTTTGCTTGTCATTGTATTTTCACATAAAATTCTATATATTCTAAATGATTTATTGTTATATATAAAATAAAAATACAGAAAAATAAAATATAATTATTTTATAAATATCGTGTTATATTGAAATTGAATGACCAAATTCGAGAAAAAAATGATTGATGTACATCGGGAGTTGATATTTTGATTGAGTATCGTGAAAATTTTGTAGGTTCGTTAAATATCTAAAATTTGATAAAATTATAGACAAGAACATTTTACAAGGTCAAGGTTATTTTCTATAACAATATTTTTTTTCAAAAATTACCTGCGAACAATCATAACAGATTGATTTTATTCGTGGATTGATTTTTGTTTTGTAACTCATTTCATTTTCAATAGAATTTGATGATAATTTCATTAAAGTATTTATTTGAACAGGAAATAAATGTGTTGATAAAGGTGGTAAAAAATTTGATAACGAACATTTTTTACATATTCTCTGTTGACATATATAACAAAGAGAAGAATTTGTAGAATAAAGAAAAGATGAGAGGAAAAATAATGAATAAATCTGTTTTCGACATCGAAAACATAAATTTCCATGAATAATTTTTGAATATTGTTTATCTTGATTAAACATAAGTGTACTGAGGGTTGTTTCAGTAAGAACAGAACGAATATGGCAGATTTCAGCAAAGGTTAACCAAAGTATATTTGTATTTTGATTAAGAATATTTGTATCATCATTGTCATCAGATGATGAATCGAATAAACAATCAATAACATCAACTCGTTTTCGACCACATACATCTCGTCGTCCATCATCATCATCGACATCAATCGCCGGTTTAATACGTTTTCGAAAAAACGAATTCTTCGACATATGCTCTTGTCTTTGTATTATTTGAATGTGATATGAAAAATTGTAGTTACTTATGATAACAAATTTATTTAACGCTTGACATATTCTCAGTTATTCATGTACAGCTGCTGCTTTTTCTGTTGTTTTTTGTTATATTTATTGTTAGTAGATAAAAATATAATCACGAAGTGAAACACATACGAATACAAGTGAATTAATCTTGTCATCTAATATAAGTTTATTTAATTTTAAAATATGAAATAGTTTTAGAAATACGAAGACAAATAATGAAAGACAATAAAATTAATTAAAATTTGAAGACATTCTTCTCTGTAAAGCCAAGACCTTTGAGAAGACCACTAAGATCACCCTACAATAGAAAAATATTTATATTAAGAATTTTTATTAAATAATAATAAATACCTGTTTATAGTCTTTTGTTTTATCTCCACTAATTAGTTTCATAAATCCAGGTGGACCACAAACCATAACCAAAAGACTTTCATCATCCTTTTTAGATGGCATAGGTAATACTTTTTTCAACATATCAGGTGTAACATATCTAAATATATAAAACATGATTTCGATAATTATTCAATATTCACATACCCAAAATCGCCTTTCCATGATTTTGTTTCTTTATCCTCAATTTTATCAACTGTATAATAAACTTTCAAACGATCTGGATGTTTAGCAGCTAATTTATCCAAATCTTCTTTTAATAAAATATCACTTATTGTTGTATTGGCAAATAAAAGTGTAACTTTTGTTTTATCATCTGGATTGGAAATAACTTCTTCAATCATTTGAATCTTTAAATAATAAATTATTATTTTAAAAATAAAACGAAAAAATATTAAATTCTACCATTGGTGTAATACCAGTACCACCAGCAATTAAACCAAGTTTTTCAAACTTATTAGCTTCATATGGATATTTTTGCACTAAAATAAAAAGATATATTTGTAACAAACCAATATCAACTGTGTTACTATTTACTAGGTCCTTTAATTTCAATTCTATCACCCTTTTTCATTGCATGAACATGTTTACTCAGAACACCTTGTGGATACTCTTTAATAAGAAATTCTAATTGACCAATTGTATTGGGACGTGATATAGGTGTATATGGTCGAACAACATCTTTTCCATTAACGTCTGTTCTAAGCATAACACATGAAGCTGTTTTTCCATTAAATTTTGCTTTTGGATCATCAAATGCAAATGTAAATACATTAGTATTATGATTATATTTTTTAATATCTGTTAATTTAATTGAACGGAATGCATTTGGATCAAGTGCATCAGGTGCTGAACTTGCTTTTGATGCACTAGCTGGTTGTTTAGTTTCAAGCACAAGTTTTCGGCCAGGTCCAAAATAGAGCAAATAACTAGCACCAGCAACTGCTAAACCACTACCTACCCAAATCCATTTTTTTGATGCACGAGCAGCGGCTGACATATTAATACAGTATTATAACCACAATGACGATAACAAAAGTGAATGAATGGTTGACTAAATGTATAAATGACTGAATGATTTATGACATAGCAAAAAAATTTGGTAAGCTGTTTATCGTCTCCAATCAAGTAGAACAAAATGAGTACAATAACGACATCTATGAAAATGATTGTCACTAAGGCGATGTTTCGATAGTCTGTTCTTAAACAGAAATAATCTATCGATAAAAACAAATGAAATCGTGATAAATCTCTAATCGTTGATAGTCTAATTTTGTTTTTTTTAATAAATATAGTCTCTATCATTTTTTTGTCGATCAAATTATCTTATTAACTGAATATTGAAAAGAATCTATACATGCTTTTTATTTCTGAAGTTTCATCGAAGATTTGATATTGTCCTACAGAATTTTATGAACATATATAGTAATTCGCTCCTTGATCAACCTATGCATATCACACTGGATAGACTTCTCAGCATTTTCGTAGACAGTTATTTGATATTATGGAAAAGAATGAAGTTAGATAGAGGATGTATAACAATAATAAAACAAATCTTTGATGATTCTATTAAAGAAATATATATAATGGTAAGAATGTAGTTCTTAAACAATGAATCAAAATTGAAAAAGTTGAAATATATATATATATTCCTTTTAATATAATTCAAAATAATATTATTTACGATTTTTAAATGTTAATCACTCGTTTAGTTTTCCAAAAAAATAATGTTAAAATGATACATACATAAAAGAACTTGTTTAGATACTGAAAAAGTACGATGATAAAATGACTTCATAGTCATATGTGTAATATTAAGATTTTCAATATAAAGACGATCAAATATAAATTGAACAAATCGTTCATTAATATCCATACGTGAATAAATAACATCAGCAATATTTAATTTCTTGATAATAATAAATTTAAGAAAAAAAACAGAATAAACAGACAAAATGAAGAAAAAAAAATCAGACATATCTTAATAAAAAAAATTGATTGAATAGAAAGAGCAAAAGTTTTTTATTTATTGAAATCCTTCACTGAAATTTTTCCAGTTCATTGTCGATCATGATGAGACGTCTCTTGTAATCAAGATTTACCCGTCCAAAATATTTCATTTTTTTCTGTGTCCTTGGCTTGTGCTTCGTCGTTCAAGCTTGTAGCACTGTGTGCTTCTTTATAACTGATTTCATTTCTGAAGTTTCGTAATTTAATTACCTATATATTCCAGGTCGATGATTTCGAACGCTGTTTTCGGCGTCGTTTAAGGCAGGAAACGGCTAGAAAACGGCTGTGAACGAATGTCGTTTCTCGCCGTATAACACCGTAATCCGTATACCCAGATTTGTATATGTAGTCTTGCCGAAACGAAAACGGTACCGTTTCAGGTCGTATCCGGTGAATAATGATGAACCGTATCCATACCGTTTTTAGCCGTTTCATGCCTGAAAAGCGACGTTCTTTGAAGCTGTATGCTGTTAAAATACGAACCCTTTTCGGCCCGTATCGAAATAGACAGTCACTTTCTGTTACCATCACCCACTCCTTCCCTACCTCACTCCTGTCTGTCGTCCTTGTGTAACTAAATACTTACCATTTAATTTATTGTTATAGATGATCAAAAATAAAGAAAAAGAAGGGTGTGGGTGTGAGTGTGGGCGGTTGTAAACATAACTCATCAAGATGTGGGTGGTTGTAGGGAACACTATCACTATGTATCATTCTAGTAGTATCATCATGTCTATAGAATTAAAATTTATTGTTGATCACAAGCTTAGGTTGATAATAATCGAGAGGTGATCGACTTAGAATAATACTATTTTATTTAGTACAATGACCGAAGTTTTTATATTTACTGATGCAATACTTCAATTTTACAGTCTACGACTTGATAAAACAGTTTTATTAAATAATATACACTATAATCATTTGAAACTTAAAAAAAATAGCACTGTTTTACTTTTATTCACCAAATGATACGAAGTTTGACTAACAGTAACTATTCTTCCATAACAAGCAACGCTCGTCCGATGATTCGCTTTGCTCTTTCTCGTAGCAATCCATTTTCTTCACATTTACTGGAAAAACAAATTAAAAAAGTAAAAAAATTATTTTCGGTGTTTTTTTGACCTTTGAACTTTTATCTCTGCCCCCTCCACACGGTCACTCAATAGTCCTCAGATTCGAACTCTCCGCATCGAGATACCTCTACAAATGTCTTTTCCAGAAAATTGGTTTTCAATGCTTTTTCGACCCTGCGGACAGACAAACAAGCAAGGAAACAATTTATTCTTACTGGACACTTCTCTACGAGAAAGAGAACAGTCCACACTTAAATGAAATGATATATTTATGATTTTTCTATTAAACATAATTTTTTTTTGCGTACAAACTAACCTGATCGCCAACAAAATATTTACAGAACATTCAGCTATGTTCCATCTGTTCAGAAATAATTACTTTTATTGGCTTACACGGATTAGATAGTAAAAAAATCCTAGAGATTAACATTTCGCTTAAGTCTTTTCCATGTAAACATCGATTATAAATATATTCAGATTAAGTCTTTAGTTTTGTATAGAAAATGTTTTTCATACAATGAATATAACTAACTTCGCATTTTTTCAACAATTGGAGATTCATATAATATCTAATATGAGCTTAAAATAAATGATTTAATAATATCTAAAGTTCGTTTTCTGTTAAGTTTGTTGAATAAGTATTTAATAGATACTTAAATATATATTGTTCTTGTTATTATTTATCTTAATAGATCAGTGAGAGTTATTGAACTAATACTATTTTAGCTTACAAATAATTTAACATGATATGATATTTCTATGCTTGCACTACAAAAGACTTATTTTGTAAGATCTATCTAATAAATCTACAATATTACTGATTATTTCTATTCTGATTTACATTCATTTCGATTGTACTAACATATTAACATGACAATTTTGATAGAAAATAAAATAAGTTTATTATTTTCATTCGCAACTTTGGCTCTATCTTAACTGTTGCTAATAGTAATCAAATTTATTCTGTTGATGTATATGTATATTTAGTTTGTTAATTCTTGAGTTAAAGAATGATTTGTCATTATTTTCAATTTCTGTTGCCGTCTATTATGTTTATCTGCTGTTGTTATTTTGGTGCATTAAATACCTTAGATTTTGTATTTCAAGGGAACTCATTTCTTCGATGTTCTTCGTATGAATATATTGTTATAAAAGACTGGCTAAAACTTCTTTCATCGAATGTATCGTGCAATAATCAGACGAATCTTTTTCCACGCAACACGGTTTTAAAAGTTTACAAATCTGTTACATCTCTGGTCTGTGACGACCTAACAAAACAAACTAGGATATCTTCTAATATCACGCCTTTACTGCCACCAAGTACCAACAACAAATCAACACCGGAAGATCTTCAACAATTCCATGGCACAGTCAATGTTGATAAGGATACTTATTCCTTCCAACCTAGTCTTGAGTCAACGTCATCAAACGTTACAATTCACTACAAAAACTTGCACTGGTCATCGAATTTTGTGTATACTTTATACTTAACATTTGATAAACAACCAATTATGTGTCGTATTAAACTGAATATTTCTGAAACGGTTAACAATGGTAAATGCGTAAATGATGGTGCTGGAAAAGCATTAATTCATTGTTATTATGATCCTCAATCAACGTCAAAACTATTACTAACGCACGTTAACTGGACACAACTAGATTATCTCAGGGCTGATGAATTTTATTATGCAAGTAACTGGACAGCTCAAGGTGGATACTATATTAATCTTCTCTCATTAAAAACAACTAGCACATCGGTAAATTGCTGAATGTTCTACTTTTTTTTTGAATATTTATTAAATACTAATAATTGTTTAATTCTTACAGTTCTCAAGTACCTTGAAAAGAAACACAAGATTGATAAAAACGTTTTGAGACTAAATATTCATATTAAGTTTCTTTATTTGAATTCTAAGTTTTACAACGATTGCAAAATCTACTAGACAGAGAAAATACATATAAAATTTGTACTGTTTTTTAAATACGAAAATTGTATACAAATTTTCTGTTTCGAACAAATACATTTGAAATTAGTAGGAAATGTATCGATTAGAAAAGGTCAGATTAATTATCATTTGAATGGTTAAAAATTATGATTATTTATTTACAAACATTTTTTTTATAAAGTTCTTATAACGTGAAGGTACTATCATCTGGAGAGGTTCGAATTTGAGATGTTATTATCCAATTATTACATGATAAAAGACTATTTTAACAGTATCGAAACCGAAGTTGTATAACCTGATACTTGACATCATTTTCAATAGACAACTACCACTACAACTGCTACCACATTAACTTCAACAACAACAGCTCCTGTGACCAGTACAACTACGACCACGTCAACTTCAACAACAACTACAACACCTCCTGTGACCAGTACAACTGCTACCACATCGACTTCAACAACAACAACAACAGCTCCTGTGACCACTACAACTACTACTACGTCTACTTCAACAACAACAACAACACCTATTGTGACTAGTACATTGACGATGACTACAAAACATCAAATAATTACAACATCATCAATCATACTTTCAGATACAGGTACAACATTTTTTAAATCCAAAGATACTACCCGAAAACTTGAAATAACAACAAAACCATTGATAACACTTTCAAATAAAGATACAACATTTCCTAAATTCATAGATACCGCCACATCATTTATAGCAATAACAGAACTATCCATGGCTACTTCTGCAACAATTTTAGGAAAACCATCAAACAAATCGCGATTGCCAATAACATCTCTCAATAATCAACATTCTTCCAACAAAACCTCTAAATCTTCGAGTAAATCATTTTTAGTATTATCAACTATTATTTTACTGTGCATCGTTGGACTCGTATCATTTGTAATATTTCATTTTTATGGAAATCGACAAAATAAGGATGAATCATTTTTGCAACACAATAATAGTGATGAGTCCATGAATTCTGAAATGAATGAATCTGAAACAGATCTATCAACAGAATATACTATGCCGGTCCAGACACAGTTGAAGTTATCTAACATAGAACCAAGTCGAAAAGGTGGACGTGTATTTAGTCAACTCGATCCAGATGCATAGTAAACTGTTGTCATATCTAAAAACAACTAATTATGTATTTTAATAAAACTATTTGTTTTTGTATTTATTTATTATAAACTCTGATTCTTTAAAATTAAATATTGTCTCTATTATTGGATCTGATGTAAAATATTAAATACTATTAAACTTGAACATTAAACTGATTTCTGAAATTATATTGCAACTATTTTTTTCTTCGTGAGAAATGCACTCTATGTAATTACATGATATCTCAATCTAACGAGAACAAGGTGAGTAGTTACATACTTGTACTTCTAATTTTTAAGTTTCGAATAATCATTCATTGAATTCATTTTTCAAGATTTAATATATATATCGAAGAGTATGGAAATATGATTTTGTTTCATATGCTTTGAAATACTGTTCAATTTACCGCTACAATAGATTACATATGATTTTAAAAAGTAAATATCTAATTGCATTGTTAGTGACCAGTCAATATCGTTTGTCAGTAAATTATAGTCATATAAAGTAAATGATAGAAGTTTTTTGTAATTCTCTCCGTTAGCAGAATGAATTTAAGTAATTTGAATTGATTATCGATAAATTTAGCTACATAAATAATTTATGATATTCATATCATTTTTATCACCAGGTCACGAGTATCTATAATTCATGCAACCACCACAACCACCCACACTCACTTACTTTGATAGGGACTTAGAGAAAATACACCGTCAACAAAGTCCAGAAAATTAACCTCTTCAACACAACCACCCACAGAATCACATAATCTACATTTTTGCAAAATAAAGTGAGGTGCCCACATCAAGTTTTTCCAGTGAAATTTTCTGTGGAAGCATTTGAAACTATAAAAGAGCCAGAAAAACAAGCTAAAAAGATGAAAATATTTTAGGGTGATTCTTCCTATCAAATTTTCATTTTCTCAACAATGTTAAAAGTTAGAAAAGAGATTTTTTTAGCACAAATACTATCAATGATGGGCTATCTTCTGGCGGTATTGAAAGTTCCTTTTTCTCAAATTTTTATTGCACCCTGCTATATACCATTTCTAGAAAGCATGTCCAAACATGTAGAATCACTTAATCATATCAACGTGATAGATCAATTCAAAAGTAGTCTCATTTGAAAGAGTACATTCGAATGTGTCGGTTCATATCAAAAAAGAGTTTGTTATTTTGAATTCTTTCTAATAAAGTTTTTTCAACACTTTTCTAGTCTTTTTCGATAGACTTTATTTTAGAGAAGGTCGTATCTGAGTGTTTTCAATATTATGAATTGCCTTAGTCAAAAAACTAATAAAATATTGTAAATCAGCACAAAAAAATACACTGAAAAACATATATTTCGCGTCGAAAAATTTTCATCTTTTTAGCTTGTTTGTCTGGCTCTTTTATGGTTTTAAATGTTTCCACAGAAAATGTCACCAGAAAAACTTGATGTGGGCACCTCACTTTATTTTGCAAAAATGTAGATTATGTGATTCTGTGGGTGGTTGCATGAATTGCAGATACGCGTAAACTAGTGACATCTATAAGAAGTAATATCATTCATTATTTCTTTATTGAATGAAATCTTCATTCATTTTATTGTTTTTACTGATAAAAATTAGTAAGGGTTGAAGAAATAAAGAATACTCTCTATGAATCATAACTACATATATCATACTTATGAGTCATTATACTATCTGACACATACATTGTATTATAACGGTCATTTCTAGAATATATTTACGATTGCTTGTAAGTCAGTGATATTCATTATTAATACTCTTATCCATCGTGATGAAAGATTTTTTCTTATTGACATGATTTAGATTTGTAAATGTTATACATTTTGAAGAACAACAATGCTTAAAATATATTTACGAGTTTTCTTTATTTATTCTTAAGAATTTTTAATTACTGTTTTGGTAATAAATCGAATGTATCGGTCTTCGTTAAGTATTTGGCAGATCAGAGAATGTGTTGCTTTTATAGATAAATACCATTTTGAATCTGTTTTAGTTAGAGTTCAAAAGCAGATAATAGATTATTTTTAATAAGTTACTTTTATCTAATATTAGTTAACATTAAGAACATTATCTTATTTAATCTAATTATTGTTTCTTTTTAAATTTCAGATCAATTTCTTTTCTTAAAGCAATTCTTCATTTGAAATCAATAAAAAAAGGATATTATCATGTCGGGTATGTAACAGTTCATTTCCTTTAGTTATACAATATAAATTCTTAATGTTTTTTATTTTCACAGACAAATTAGCTTTTCAATTTAAAATGCAAACAAAAATGCTTGAACGACAATCAATTACACATGATAAACAAGAAAAAGCTGAACGCGATAAAGTTAAGAAAGCTTTAATGAAAGGCAATATTGAAGCAGCCAAAATTCATGCTGAAAATGCTATTCGACATCATAGTGAATCATTGAATTGTAAACGAATGGCTGCTCGTGTTGATGGTGTACAAGCACGCGTTGCAAATTCAGCAGCACAACGACAAGTAAATTTTCATTAAATCATTTTATATAAATTTAGATAAAATCTATATATATATATTCTTAGATGGCAGCAAGTCTTAAACAAACAGTTACATTAATGTCAAAAGTAACTGCAAATATGCCATTAACTGAAACATCAAAATTAATGGATAGTTTAGAGAAAAATTTTGAAGATTTAGAAGTCAAAACAAAAGTTATGGATGATGCTATGCAAAATGCTACAAGTGTACAACAACCGGTAGATCAAGTTGCTAATCTTATGCAGGAAATGGCTGATGAAGCTGGAATTGAACTTAATCTTAATATTCCAACAGCACCTGCAGTAGGCACATCTGTTGCTCTTAAAGAACAAGTAAAATCTTATTTTTAGTTTATTGATTGTTATTTTTGAATGCTTCTTTCTAGGATGAACTTAGTCAACGATTAGCAAAATTACGCGAATCTTAATATACATATTGGCATAAATTCATATATATATAACCGAATGACTCTCGGTGATGTCATGAGAAAAAAAACACTTAGTTGCATTATTCATTGTCTTTTCTTTTTCATTCTTATTAATACAAGCTCTATATATGTATATAAAACCTGTACGTGTATGTCTATTTGTTTTTTCTTCATCAAGCCTTAATATTTATTTAAAAACCGATTTACCATATATATCGAATAATGAATCAATGTCAAACATTTGATAAACAAAATCCTTTTTTTTTCTCCTTGAATTTCTAATATATCTGAAAAGAAAAAGTATATTGTATATTCTCTTATTTGTCTATCGATATAAATCGAGGACACACATTACTCAGCCTTAAATCAATATACATTTGTGGCACATGATGTATTCTATTACTGATCTTTGTATTTATTCGTGAAGTAAAAGAGAGAAAAAGAAAGAGAAATGATTCGTATGGTACTAAAACAAAATCGACAATATTGTTCTTTCTGCTTTTCATCGAAAATATTTTTTTATATTTATATATAACACAGCTGTCTCATTTTCACATATATGCGAAGTATTAAAAAAGTATATAATCAAGAATCAAATAGAAAATGTGAAGCAATATCGGTGTAAGAATGAATACTAATGTGAATGACGAAGATTATCTTGATAAATTGACTCGTGCATTGCCTTGGCATCGAACATTTTCATTATATGATCGAATTTTAATCGTATTTGCTGCTGCAATATTTGTATCATTTGTCGGTTGTACTTTACTTTGTTTTATTTATTCACGATCATCTCTACGACGACGATATTCTTCGAAAGCAAATCTTAGTAAGTATTTATTATACATATAGTAATAAAATGATATTAATATTTAATATAAATTTTATCAAGATAAAAAACAAAGTGTTTCGATCCCTACAGCACCCAAAGAAGATACATTTGTATATACATCATCACCACCAAGTTATGAATCAATTGTTCTAACAGACAATGGTACTACTTTTAATAACTTAAGTAAAACTCGGCCTTCGGAATTGGAAAGAAGATCAATTCCCTGCTCAATATCAGATAGTGATGGTGATCGTCTATCGTCAATTAATAGAAAACGTTTTCTATCACAATCGACACGTTCATCTCTTTCGAATGATGATGCAACATCAACGAGAACAATGGTTAATAATTATCTATCACCTCCATTTACTCAAGTTCATACTAAACTTCATTTTGATACTATAAAAAATCTGCTAATGATTCATTTAACAAATGTTGAACAGATTGCATTACATCCAGCATTTGATGAACAAGCCGAATTTTTTATTCACGTACAATTAATAAATAATAAAATATTGAAAAAATTTCAAGACATACATAAAAAACATTGGTCAAGTGTACAATTCATTACATGGAAAAAACAGCAAGAAAAGACAACAAAGTCTAACAAATAAATTTTGATTGATAAATATAACATTGATTGTTTATATCTTTTAGGAAATTAGTTCGAATATCAGATGACAAATTATTATGTGATGAACATTTACAATTTGAGCTGAGTAAAGATAATATAACATCAACATCACTTCGATTTTTATTTTTTTGTATCGATCGATCTGGTATTCAAGATTTAATGTTTGAATCAGTACTTTGTTTGACTACATCTATGTTAAATGAATATCAACAAATCATTGAATTTAAAGATCTTCCTCAAGTATAAAAGAGAAATTTATTTAGAAAAATTTGTATTTCTTGTTTTTAGATTACATTCGGTGAGATATATCTTGGTATTAGTTACTTACCAACTGCAGAAAGATTGACAATTAAAGTTAATAAGTTACGTTATCTTTGTAAAATAGAGACAGATGAAAAAATCGGTAAGAAATAGATAAGGAAAATATGATCACTCTCATTCTATTTTTATTATCTTTAATAGATGCTCATTTAACCGCAGTATTTTTTCATCATGGTCGTCGATTTTTTCAAAAGAAATTTTCACCTTTTATTATCGATGGATCAGTAACAAAACATAATAATATATATGAAATAAATGAGAGTATTATGCAAAATATTCCACAAAATGATATTCAATCAGTATATGTACATTTTGAACTCGTTATTCGTATGTTACATTCAAATGATGAATCAATAATCTCTTGTGGTACAATTCTTCTTGGTGAACATACACGATATGAATCTGATTGGCAAAATATTCTTGAACAACCTCGACAAACCCACCTTAGGTGGTATCAGTTCTTTGGATAGTATTATTTTTTAATAAAATATTTTTTTTCTCACAAATATATAATTTACGCAACTCGTTTATTTGTAATAGCATTATTTGAAAGTCGTCGGTTTGCTGTAGATGATGCATTTGTATCAGTTTTAAGTGTAGCTAATGTACTACGATGTGGATTTTTTGAATCATTTCGACGTGCATATTGATCGAATGATTTTTCGGGATTATTTCTCATTGGTGAACGATATGATGGTGCAAATTGTTCGGCAGCTACCTGTGAGAATGAAAAATTTAGAAAGAAAAAATAAAGAAAAACATGTGTATATGTATTTGTTATTCTTTTTATCCTACTTTTAAACTGAAAAGAAAATAAAAAACAGAGATTGAGTGAAAATGAGGGAGACAATTTTATAATTCAAATAAATATGGTAGATATATATATTTTTTTATTAAAAAAAGAAGATATAATCAGAATCATATTATTTATTAAATTACCTGAAATAAGTCTAGTAATGCATTGACTGTTAACGGTGGTCGATATCGTCGAGTAGTAGATATAGATGGAAGTGCAGTTGAAAACGATTGTGATGTCTGTAAACCATGTTTCGAACGAAAATTTTGTGGCTCTTTTATACTAGTTATATATGTGTCAGGTACAACACCTCCTGGGAATCGATCAATCATTTCATTAATAGACATTCTTGATTTATCATTTGAACTTGACATAGGTAAGATTGGTATAAAAGAATTAGAACGAATTAATTGATTTGGAGGTGATAATAATTGTGTATCATAAATATGTTTTAATTGTTTAACTTTATTTATTTTACCTTCATTCATAGCATTATTAATTTCTTGTTGAAGTTTATCACGTACGAGTGAAGAATGTGCTTCAATACCAACAATTTCCCAATCATTTGCAGTACGATGTGTTGTTAAATCACATTGACGTTGACTAGCATGTCCTTTGTTTACAAGTATTTGTGCCATGTCACGTAAATGAAGTTTTGTAGCTAATAAATATGGTGTTAAACCATTTTTATCTGGTATATCAACTGAAACACCATAATGATTCATTAAATTTATAAGAGATTCAAGTATAGCTATATTATTTGATTCAACTGCTTGATGAAGAATTGTACGACCACGAGCATCAAATGCATGCCAATCAATTTCACCACTAATATTAGCAAGTAAAAGTTGAACAGAATCAACTTGTTGTCGAGCAATAGCTTCATGTAATGGTGTATAACCATTAATATGTTCTTTTTGTAATGGATTAATACCATGATCTAAACAAAATTTTATCATTCGTCGACGTTGACGAGCATCAGAAATGTCAAGTGCAAAAAATAAACCATTACGACCATCTTCTGTTGATACATTTAAATTATATTTATGACGAATATATAATTCAAGTTGTTCATATCGTGCTTGATGAATAGCATTGAGCACTTTTGTTTCTAATAGTTGCATCGTATTTATATACACATACACACGTCGATATAATGATAATGAATTTGCTTTTTCACTTTTCAAAATAGTGTTTCGAATGTCTGTTGTTGCTGTGCAAACATACAATCGAATTTTTGTAATAGCACTTTAGAAAAAAATGAATAGAAAAAGAAAAGAACGAGAACGAGTAAAATTTTTTATGCGTGTGTGTTGACTAATTATAGTTGGTGAATTCTTTTTATTTTAAAGAATGTTCGATGATTGATTGACATAAACAGCAGCAGCAGTACATATTACTTTTCATTGGATCTTCATAGTTGTTCTAACTAATTTTGTCTGTGTAATTTTTAACTGTATATCTCCGAAAATACTCATTTCTTGCTATTAATTTTCATCGTTAAAGAAAACTTTAAAATAATTGTTGTTTATTTTTTACAATATTCTGAATATTAAATAAAACAACATTATATTTTCAATTTCTTCTCTAAACTATTACAATTCAAAATCAATGAATTAATACGCTCAGAAATTATTTTTTCTAATGCAAAATGCAGTATTCAAATCATTTTTTGCTTTAAATCTTGTCTGAATACTATATATATTGGAGTTGTTCCAAACAACAATAATTTCAAAAAGAAAATATCCTTGAAGATACAGCTGTATACTTACTAAAGATTTATTTCCTTTGTAAAATTCAATTTTTTTATACAATAAAAAATCTAATGAAATTTATTCATAAGTAAATTAGAATACAATAAAAGACAGTTTAATGAGTAGCATTAGCTTTATTTCGTTCAACTGCTTCTTTGACTGCTTGTTCCAGAGAAACAGTTTTTACACCTAAAGCATCATTACTTGTTTTGCCTCGAAAATCACTTGCACCTTGTTCACTATATATCGCACTCATAATATATCCTCGATACCCTTTCACTATATCACCTTTTGCCACAGAATCTGCACCTTGTTTAAGTGAATCTTCGGTAGTTATATGTTTCACTGTCCATTTTGTACCAGAATATTTTTCAAAAAGAGCTAAAGCTTGTTGTTGTGTAAATGATGCATCAGCAATATAAATGCGTTTGTTCAAAGTTAATTCTGGATGGTGAATAATAGCGGCAACAGCTTTACCAATTGATGGAAGAGTTGTAGCTGAAATGTAATTTTTGCCTTCATCATAAAGAGTAACAGTATGCTTGGAAATATCAAAGCCAAGAAAGCCATTGTCAAAACCCCAATCAAGAAAACCACCAGTACTAATTAATGTGTGTGCTATACGTGATTGATGTTTTTTTAATAATTCAATAGCTTCAAGTTTTCCACTTACGAAAGGAATCGATGAAAAGCGTGGATGATTTGTATCAGCAGTAAACTCTGATGGAATATACCATTTAACACCAGCTTCGACAGATGCTTCAATTAATGTTAGATCTAATTTTTCAAAATGAGCACTACCACCAATGGCAGAAATTACGACATCCTGACCAGTTAGTGCTTTTTTAATTTCATTTTTGTCTTTATAATCGACTTTAACTACTTTTGCATTCGATGGAAATGTAGACTTGGAGTCAATTCGAGTAAGAACTGTAACATTAAAGGATGAATCAGCAAGTAGAGCATTGAGAATATGTTTGCCTGCGTCACCCGCACCACCAACGAGAATAACATTTTTGTATGTAGTAGACGACATTTTTACTTTGTTAAGAAAGAATACGTATGAATATAAATTATCGTTTGTACGTGTACGTATATATACACGTTTCTTATTCTATTGCAACGATGACGTTGTATTTTTGTTCTCTTTCTGCTGATGTCATACTTTCAATGCATTTTTACCTTGTGTATTCTGTTTCGATTGTCATATGAACATGATCATATATGACAATGCATATTTTACGGATACATAATTAATTTGGATAATTTTTGCATTTAATTCATTCATTTATAATTTTTTATGTGTATTTGACTTCATGTTTATTTTAAAGCTCTTAAAAATAGCAGCAACATTATTAATAATATAGTATTATTTTTCTATAAGTCGAGATAACCATCATATTAGCCTCCGTATATACTCGTATCTGAAAATCGTTTATTTAATAAAATATCGAAAAATAGATCATAACTCTTCCATGACAATGAATAATCAACAATGATAGCTTATTGTGAAATATTATTATGTATATAAATTGTGACATACACTTTTACATTATATAAAATATGAGTGAATAGTTTTATTTTGTTAAAAAGTTTTCTTCATTACCATCTTTTGTAATTTAACAGTTTCATGTCATGTGGCACAAAAACTTCTCACGATTCTAGATTATCTATCTGCCTTATAGTTTATGATATCGTTATGAACACTTATGATGATAATTATCTAGTAGGAATATATTATATCATACACTCTGAACATTTTCTTTTTTATAGTAGAAGAGATATAAAACAATTCCATCGAGTACCAAGACTTTTGGATCACTCTTTATAAAATTCCAGTTGACTTGAACATTCAAATGTAAATAAAGTTTGTGAAATATAAAAATTGTCTTACCCATAATCCAAGGTCAAAATAGAATTAAGTTTCTACTAATACAACTACAATTTCAATATATTCCCACTTTTATCTATGTATTAATTGATGCAAGCAGTGTGCTAATCAAATAAGAGAACATATCTGCATTATAATGGTCGTGACAAGCAGGTGAAATTCAATTAAATTCATAATATTTTTATTCAGCATTGTTCTTTTCTCATATTTATTTAAGTATTAAAATATCTAGATGAAATATGACGTTTATAACTAAGTATCATTTACACATGCAAAATAGTGGGTACTGTCCCGTAAGAGTCTAATTATAGATGAGACATTTATAGGAAGTATATTTTGTATGTTATTTGCTATGTGTTTAAAGTTACTAAATATTATTTAGCAATATGTATGCGAAAAATAAGTAGCATTCTAGAAATATGATACCTACTCAAAAACAATTTACATTGGATATATATGTTATTTAAAAAAAGGAAGTGATTTGTGCATATTTCTATATAAAAACACTCGTGCTGAGCCTAAAAATCATTCACATTTTCAAAACTCGTACAAAAATGAAGACATCTATTATTATTATTGTTATCTGTCACATGTTTTCATATGCATCAGCACAAGGTAAAAACAAATAAGATATATATATATATGTATAGATAAGTTTTTGTTCGTATATTTTCTTGTAGGTTGCAGTAACAATGTATGCGACTTAGGTGATTATTTCAATGAGACAAATGGTTATCGTTGTTACGATTTGGGTGCTGGTAGTACTTTATGTACATGTCCTGGTAGTGCATACGAGATTAATCAACCTTGTCGTATGAAAATAATACAACACAGTAAACATTAAAAGAAAGTTACTTATATTTTATAGGTCTTTGTAACCGAGCAAATCCTGCAAACAATGTGTGCAGAAATAACAATGGAAAGCTGATTCAATGTCTTGAAAGTAATGACAGTGGGACATCGTATGCATGTGCTTGTATAGATACAACCACAGGAGATTTAGCACTAACAACAAATGCTGATTGTGGTCAGTAATAGATACAAACTTCTTTTCTACAAATACTAATTCTAATTACCGTTTGTTTTTTCTTCATCTAGACACAACAGTTCCATTGACAGGCTCCTCAACAACATATCCTTCAACTTCATCAGCATGCTTGAATGGTGGTGTTTTTACCGATGGCATTTGTCATTGCCCATCTGGTTATAGCGGAGCAATCTGTCAAGATAAAAGCGGTAATATTCTTTATTTTTACTAATATAATTATCATCTTGGTCCTCTCTATTGTTTTCTGCTATTTATTGTTCAGATTATAATTTATGCGAAAAAGTTCGATGTAAAAATAACGGTGTTTGTGCTATTCAAAATCCAGATGGACCAAACCAAAGTGTTTGTCTTTGCCGATATGGTACCTGGGGAGATTATTGTGAATTAAAAGGTAAATGGTTTTTCGCTATCTTACTATCAAATTATAATTTTACAATAGGTACTTTGGGTTTTTGTTCGGCAAGCTTATGTTTAAATGGAGGAGCTTGCACAGAAAATGTTATTGGTTCAACACGTTTTGCTTATTGTGAATGTGCGCCAGGTTATAGTGGTACCAAATGCGAGACTAGTATGTCTTCATATTGATTTTTAACACATCAGAAATCATTCTTGTTTGTTATAGAATATTTTACTTGTTCCACTCCTGGTAGTTTTCCTGATACTGATATGCATGAGCAAGGAAAATATTTTGAATGTAAAATGATATCTGGATGTAAGAATCCATACATAATTTGAAGTTTTATATAATTTATTCATTTCGTTTCTTATTCATAGCATTACGCATCGAAAGAAAATCATGTCCAAAAGGACTTCGTTTCAATACAATTTCAAAACTTTGCACGTATTAAGAGCCTAATAATTTATTATTTCACTTACGTGTAATCAATAACAAATATTGTTTTTATGTGCTTTTGAATCATTTAAATAACTCAATAAAATGAGTTACATATATATATATTTACATTATCAACTTTTACTAGACTTAAAAGAAAGAATCTTGTGCTTAGAAATGAAATTTGTATGATTATGTGGAGATTAGTAGAAAGATTCATATGAATTCCAATTGAGAAAATCATCAAGTTTAGCACATAATAAAACATTTTTTTCTTTTTCTTTCTATACAAAAATAATCATACATTGTAATTGCGACATAATTTGATATACAGTAGTATTGCACAATAGTTAGAAAGAACAAAATACTATGAAAACATTCATTAAGAATAATTTAACAAAACAACGATGAGACGTGAGAATAAGTATGGAACAAGTAAGACTATTCGATTTTGTCAAAACTCTTTTGAAATATGGTCACAACAGTATTCATCTGAACGACCGTCTATAAACAAAAGAAATCGTTGGAAACTGTTAGATCTATTAAATAAATATGCTGAATCACCAGATTTTTCTAATAAAATTGTTATTCGTCGAAATTACAATTTCTGTGAATATGATGGCTATGAATCTAGGTTACGAGAAAATCCACCACCCCATCCTAGTTTTTCACGTAAACCTGATTTTGTTTATCAGCCTTATGTAAACTTTATCAAAGTAAATCAAGATAAATTCGATTTAATGTTTCAAAATGGGTGCAAATTATCGGAAATTAAAAATAATTTCGAAGATTTAATTAATATTGATGCATATGATGGTCCTGTAATGTTAATCTATTTTATAAATGATTCAAATCAGTATTATTCACCAGATTGGTTTCAGGCATTGAGACATGCTTCTGGTGGTTCTTTCGCTGGTTATCATACAATTTATGTGGGTGATTATTGTTCTTTCGGACCCAAAATTCGTGGACAGCAACAGTCAGACTCAAGAATTAATCAGATTGTGTTGATTCTTACAAATAATGACATAGAAAAACGGTGTGGTTATTATTCTGTCGGTTACTATAAATGTCTTACAAAAGCTGATCAATTTGGATGTAAAAGTAGACGAAGTGAATTGAAAAGTCAACGCAGAAGCAAGCATCTATTAACCAAACAAGTTAAGATATCTGAGGATCTGTATTGAATGGAATATTTGTTAATAAATCTTAGAGATCGTTAATGGACTTACATCTATATACGCACAACCATGGGGAGAGGGAGGGTGTGGGTATAGGTGAGTGTGCGTATGAATTTTTATCAAAGTCTTCACCAAAACCTAGCTATTCCTAAACCCATACCCACACCCACAAATCTTCCCATCCACATCTCCTCAACGTAATAAGGCGTCGAAGATTTTCTTTTTTTTATAATCGGACTGCCTCACTGCATTTGAGATGTAAGTTGGAAACAAAGATAACAACCCAGGAAATTGAAATGTTGACGTCATGGAGAGTCACATCATAAAACAGATCTATAAAAGCGCTCGAAGAAGTTTGATATTACATTCTTTTTACTTTCTTCGTTAATGCATTCCGCAACATGAGTAGTTCACTCAATCTGATCCTTCTGATCGCTTGTATCACAATCATCACGGTTACATATGCTCGCAGTGTGAACATTTCGCATCATAATGATCTTGATAAGTTACTAAAATTACGTGAGGTTAGGCAATCGTGCACAACTCACCTCGATTGTGGTGAACACGGCTCTTGTCAAAATTATGTATGCCGATGCGACAAAGGATATATTAATTGGAAAAAATCAGACATCTGTTCATACAAACAAAAAACAAAACTAGAGGCCTTTCTCTTTTCGTTCTTCTTGGGTAGTTCGGGCGTTGATTGGTTCGTTTTATCAAGAGGAAATAGAGGATATATCGCTACTGGTGTTTTCAAAATCATTTTGTCATTGGGATCTTTTGTCGCAATACCTCATGCTTTCGCGCGTAACGGCGAGGCAGTTGGTCGCAATAGTTGTCTGTGTACTTTCGCCTCAAGCATCTGGTATTTAGTGGATTGGATCCGAGAGCTGGCAAATGCTTTCCAAGGCGGCAATGGTGCACCACTGAAGCCATGGTAACAAGCTTTCGTAACACGAACAACTATCTGATAATGAACTATATCAAGACAGAATATGAGCTTTTCTAATACTTTTTATCTGTTTGTTCGAAATTTTACCACATTATGCAAGAAACATGCTGATCTATCTCTAAGCTTGTGCGAAACATTTTTGAAACTTCTGAGAGTGGGAATGTCGGTGTTCGTGAGGGTGTGGGTCTTTCTTCTGCTATACCGACACCCATACCCACACCCTAAA
>CAJNOI010000342.1:9231-39396 GCA_905250115.1 Adineta steineri | reverse complement strand
TCTTTCATTTAACACACAACAAGACAAAACAACAGATTTGCTTTTTATTTTTTTTTTTGTAAGAAGATGTAAAAAATACTGAGGTGTATATGAGCAAATACAATGAAAAAAAAGAAATCTTTAAATAATAGAAGTGAAAATTATGCTGATAAATATAAGAAATGTTAAACATGGAGTTATCCGTGATGTTTTTGACATTTCTATTTGATATTGATCGTTAAGAATAGATGTTGTATGGGAAGACGAATCAGGATTATAAGGATAATAATGTTGTTTTATATAATAATGACTTTGTTGTTTATTTTTACGATTTTTTTCTCGATGACGAGTATGGAAGGAATTGTGGAGATTTGTTGAACGGGAACGAGCATTATTATTATTTGTTTCATCGGATGGATGAAGATGAACATTTGCAGCAACGATTTTAGACGAAACTGTTGTTGATAATTGATGAGAAGGATTTATCTGAGTACCATAAAATATCAAAGACCAATTAAGAAAAATAACTAAAATCAAAAAAACAAAATGTTAGAATTGAGAAGTTAATATTTATTCTATCTACTAACCATTGTTTTCGACGTCAACTATTTCTAATGTCCAGATTCCACGTGGTGATTCTCCCCAGTTATGTACAGTCATAAAGGGCCAACTATTAAATCCATCGGGTGAATCATCTTCAACTCTTCGACCAAGTAATGTTGAATTTGTACCCATTGGTGAAGTTAAAAATATTTGTAAATTTCCTTTTGAATGAAAATTAAATAATTTATCAATAAAAAAAAATTTAATTTTATATTTACCACGATATTTTACTTTAACAGATACTTTTGATTGCACATGTTCAAGAAAATTAATTTCATTTTCTGTATTCATACAAGCATCTGTATACATTTGTATAATAACACGTTCATATTTTTTAAATGTTCTAGAAATATTTGCATATGTATATCATGTGTTTTTCTCTTATTCAAAATAATATTTTACCTTGCAATTATATTTGGATCATTCTGTTGACAAATATGTTGAGGAGGAACTGTTCGCCACTTTTGTGCCTGAAAGAAAATTAAACTGTAAACAGAATATTTCTAAATAGATTATTTTACTTTTAAAACAATTTGCGCAGCATCCATCATTCCAAAACCAAAGGCATGACTAACACGCTTACCAACTCCATTCGTTTTCCAATCTAATGCATTTAAATATTTTGGTTTAGCTGTTTCAACAATTAAATGTTGAACATCACGCCATGTTAAATTACGATTAGCTTCAATTGCTAATGCAATTATACCAGCAGCCATAGGAGCAGAAGCAGATGTTCCTTAATAAGGTAAATTTTCATTATTTTCTTTTTTCTTTTTGTTAAGAAAATTTACCTGTATGATTTTCTGTACATTGACTTCGAAGATCAGTTGATACAACTTGTTTTTCATCAGATGCACCACTACTATATGTTGTTGCTAATGTTGATGAACAAGATTCTGAATACCAAGGTATATTTCCATTTTCAGTTGCACTTGAAATTGACACCGTATATATAGAATTTGTATAACCATCACAATTACAATTATCATCATCTTTACCACCATTTCCTGATGCCCAAACATAGATTGAACCAAGACCTTGACGACCCTATATAGAATAAATTATTAGAAATAAAAATTTTCTTATTATAGAATTTTTACATATTTTATGCCATTTTCAAATGCTGCCTGAGCTAATGTAGCTGGTCCATCTACTGTTTTTCCATCGTCGTCTGGTCCCCTACATACATTTTTATTATTAATAATTTAAATTGTTAAAACAAAATATTCTTACCAACTAGCTGAATAAATATCGATAAAATCTGGACGAAAACTTAATGCCATGGATTCAACTAAATCAGTAACTTCACCATCTAGAAGTCGGATACCGCCAATCCGTGCATTAAATGCCACTCCAACATTACAAATATTATTGTTTGCTGCAGCAGCTATAGATAAAATTATTCATTTAATCAAATCTGAATTTCAAATCGAACATACCAACTTCACCAGCACATCTTGTTCCATGTCTATGAATAAAAATAAACACTCATATATCGTATCATTAATCATAAAAAAAAAAGAATGCTAATAATTCATGCATACAGCAAAATAAGAAAAAAAAGAAAACCATTCTCATTTTTAGACATGCTGATATACATATACAAACAAACTTATTATATTCTGTCAAAAACAAATCCTCTCTGTATACTTATTATCATTAGTTGCTGTCATTCTCGGTTGTGGATCGCTGTCATTTCCATTGATATCATAACTAGCACGCGGTTCCTACAAACAATATTAATACTGATTAACTCTCATCGACACTTATTGTTTTTTAACAAATTCTTTTTGTCTATATAAATGTTCGTTAAATAAAAACAAAAAAAAGCTTTTCTACTTGTTTTCATTGGTCGGATCATAGCGCGGTTGCGGATCATTGTCATAGCCATTGATATCAGTACTTGCTTGTGGTTCCTAGAAATTGGTTTCGTTTTCAACATGCAAACATGCAACACACAAAACATCAAATAATTTTTGTACTTACATAATTCTGTATTAAATCAGGATGATCTTTTTCAATACCATCATCAAGAATAGTTACAACAACATCTTTACCAGTAAAACCAAGACGCCATGCACCTGAGATATTCATAGCACGACCATGTTCATTCTCATCATGCTATTTTAAAAGAGATAATTTTATTTGAAAGAAAAAAAACTTTTACACTTACCATATACCATTGTTTGTCCCAATCCGGATCATTGAATGTTGAAGGTAAGGATGATTTCATAGAATTATAATACATAATGTTCCGTTTAACACGTTTTTTAACTCGTTGTTGTTCAACCCAATCAATTAAAGGATCAAGTTGAAGTTCATCGATAAGATCTTTATCTGATCCATCTAATGAACGTTTTCGTCGTTGACTTATAATTATTTGACGGAATACAAAATAATTTTCATTTGGTAGAGCCTTTAAAAAAAAATTATATTTGAAATTAAACGAAAAAAAAAGCAAATAATAAATTGTTTTACTTGTCGTTCGAATTTTAATTGATACTTTTCTGCTAATAACCGAGCTGCTTGTTCACCTTCATTAATATGTAAAACAAATTCGTTTGTATATTTAATAGTTTCAAGCTGAACAAATGAGATATTGATAAGGAGAATTATACTAATGATAACAATGATTTGACGAGTAACAACAATAAGCATGTCCTCGATAATGTCGCCGAACAATTTTCGGCCATATCACATTGTTCTTTGTTTCTTGCTACGATCAGCCTGAGACTTTAATATTTAATGATTAATATGATTAACAATATAAGAGATCAATTGCTTATCTACAATAGACATATACTTAACAATTATAATAATCGAGTAAGAATGAAATAAAAATGAAAGCATCTTATGTTTCATCACAATTAATTGTCTACCACTTTCTGTACAAGCATGAATTTTTCTTCGTTTTTTTGTCTTTAATGATTGACTAGAAAATCTCTCATGGGGAATCAACATAAAAGCGGAACAAAGACAAAATTAAATATGACAGGCACACGTTCAAAAACCAATCAAGGCCGCACATCATCTCCGCATGCCGAGACTTATCATTAACCTTCTGCTTACAAACAACTCACATGCATACATACACACACACACACACAGATAGATATATATTTATTCATCATGCAGCTGTGAAAGTGTCACTGTTATTATATATCGATCGATCACTAAATCTGACAGATTTCTCACTGATGACTGAAGTCACTACGTTTGATGTCTTCTAAATGGATTATACTTATCTTAACTTACCCATATACGTTCATAATAATAAAGATAAATCATATATGTTTTCTTACGTCAGTAAGAAATAAAAACGACCTTCACACACACACATATATATATATATATATAAGAAATAGTTACACGGAATCAATCTACTTATCTTCAGTGATTTCATATTTACACATAAGAGAAAATCGAACGATGAGCAATTGCGCAAAGAAATAGAATCGCCTCGATCAGCTTTCGTCTCCTGGTGTGTTTATATTATTAGTTCGTTCTACCTTGCGTCTCTCATTATATTACATGATCATAATGATGATGATGTGCGGCTGCTTTTGCCGCCGCCATCATCATCAAATAAAGAATAAATTTATTCATGTAAAATGAACAACGTCTATTTTCATGCTATACCTATCTTCGATCTAATGACTTATTTTTACATCAATAAAAACCTAATACTATCTCATGATCTCCTATTTCATTGAATAATAAATAAAATCATAGCTATATTAAGGATGTGAGCATGATGAACGCATCAAATAATTCTTACATAGTTCGGCAATCTTTTGCCGCTTTTTTTTCTACTGTTCTTTAGAACCGACATCTGCTTCTCGATTTGTCACATATACATACTTGAGAGAGAGAGAGAGAGAGAGAACGGACATGTTTACTTATTCGATTGTATGTGCGTGCATCTTTTTTCATCAAAACCAGATTTACTATGTGTACAGCAAGAGCGATGTCGATGACTTTCAAAGAGAAAGAACATCTAGTTAGACAGCAACTTCCGTTTTATTAATGAGATACACTTGTGTCTACTATGTTAAGTTTTCAGTTGGAGACATTGTGATTGACACTAATTACTTTTTGTGTCGCTTACTCAATAAAAAAAAGGTGTTCTATCTCTCTCATTTTCTATTCAACTTACCAGAGAAATCGTTGAAGGAAATGTCCACATGAAATAATGTGTCGAGTTCATCTAGAAGGCATCTCTTTCTTCTTCTTCTTCGTCTTCTCGTTCGTTCTCGTCTCTCGTTCTTTTTCTCTCTCTTTGCGTTCTCTATTCTCTTGTGTTCAGTGTGTCCGGTAATGATGTTGGATTAAATACTGGTAGAATGGTAGTGTTGGCAGCTGTTCTTGTTCATGAGACACGATGACAAGTGGAAGCAATGGATAATAGTAATTGATGAATAGAATTTATTCATCTGAAAATGTATACAAATAAACATACTTAAATGTTCAAAATGAACATCATATGCTTGAGGGGAAATAAACTATTGAGAAAAGATCAATCATTGTCGATAAAAGAAATATTTCGAAAGAGAAGATTCTGTTATTCATTTATATTCTCATGAGACTGACACGTCGGGACCTTGGTAATGTCGTTCTCATTATCTATATCCGACTTTCTTATTCATTCACATGTGTATGATTATTAAAAAAAATGTGTTCATCAAAAAAAAAAAGAAAGAGAAAGAACAACTAAACAATTGCGTGACTTTATACAAAAAAAAAGAAGATGTCCAAATTGAACTTCTCATAAGGATATGTAAACCTCTTAAACAAGGTCATTTACATTTATCATCTTTCCTACATATACTAGAAACTGATGTATAGATGATGTAATTTTTCTCGTCAGATATATATCATTTGTTCATGGGAAATGACCATTCATCAGAAACAGGTTTTATCAATAATTCATAGTAGATTTTTAGACCTTCAACTATATATTAAATACAAATGTGATATAAGAATACGATAAATAAAAAATAACTAATAACAAATTTAATGTAGATAATTTCTAGCGATATGATCTTTAAATAGATCTAATTATATTATCTATTCAAATATTATTTTTATATCAATGAAAAAGATCTAAATTACATCCCCTAAAGCAAAGAAATTAGAATACAGAACGATGCTTACTATAATAAAAGATTATATACTCAAGCGAGGTCTATATCAAAAGAAATATTTTTACATACACCTATTTATTATGTGCCTCAATTATATTCCAGACGGCATTAAAAAACAGTTGGTAGGATTTCATACACTTCTGTAATTGATAAATAGAAATTTGAATACAGGAGAGATATAATACACCTAACTCTTCTTATGATCATATATCATCGAAAAATCAATGAATCTAAATGAAAATAAACAGCCATTCAATATTGATACTTTTTCTTACAATATCGATTGAAATAGATCTCTTGTTGTCTTTTTTTTCTTTTGATTAACATCAATTGTATTAATGGTCATTTTCGTTGCACCAATCATATCATTGAATTAATTTCGTTTATATTGAATTAAAATGAAAATCTTAAATAATAATTATTTCTTCATTTGATTTAATTTTAGATCTTTTTTTCCGGAATTTTTCTGTAGTAATCATTGTTTTCCATGTAGATGTCGCTTTGAACACCCTTTCAATATGAATAATAATAAAATATCATACTTCGCCTTGCATCTGTATTTTAGTTGAAATTGGCAGATGGTGATAGAAAAAGAAATTGATTAGATCAGCATAACTTAAGAAAGTCCTTAATCTTTCCTATGCTTTATATCTTCTTTACGAAGCAAACCATCTTGAGGGCGTGTGTGTGTATATAAAGGAAGTACTGCCAAACCACACCCTCATCGTCAAGATGGTAACTGATTACAAAGTTGTTAAAATCATTAAAAAAATAAGTTTTTTCTTGAGGGTGTGGGTAGAGATAACGATAAATTATTTGAATTAGTCGTTTTTTATAAACATAAAAGATCATCAACAGATCGTATTAATATTCTTGAGAAAACCTACAATAAGTGAACGAAATTTCAGTTGTGTTAGTGATGTTATGATGTATGCAATGCAATGCAATCTAGACTGAAATTGACATTGATATTCCTTCTGCTGTTAGATTTATGTTTATTTTCAATATAAAAGAATGAATTCCAACTTTAAAAGCAAATACTTTTTCAAAAAATAAATTTAACATAGATGAATAATAAAAAGCAACTATCTATGTTTTCATTTCTAGCAAAATCCGTTAATACTCGTCTGTATGAGTAAAGGTCTACATTTTTACTGTAGGGTAGTGAGTTGAGACAGTTTACGAGTCGGTCTCTTTACTGCGCAATCTCTCTATCGTTCTGACGTCAAAACTATTGCATCTTTTTTTAGATGAAAAAAACCCACCCTTTATTATCATCGACGGAAAAGGTCGGGCTTTTGCAACTCTTTTTTTATACATATAATTGTGCGCGCATGAATGACAATAGTCCGTAAATAGCACCTTGTGTATTAACGAAGTGAAATCAGGTCTCACCGATAGTTGTCATGCTGTTACTCATAAAAGAGTCACCGGTGTGCATCGAATCATGTTAAATAACTAAGGTGTTTCAAAGTGAGAAAAAAAAACATGATTAATAATTGTCGACTTCTAATGTGTGTCAAAATAGAATGAGCATTGAGTATATTTTTTTGCATGCTATTCTTATATCTACGATTCTATCATCTAGTTATCTATAAAACAATGAGAGAAAAAATGAATTATATTTAACAAATGTCGCATCCTCAATCCATCACATTATTTTTTTTCATGTGTGATAGAGGTATCTAACAAATTAATCTTACTGGAAAAAAATCGCTTCTCAAAATTTTTCGAGAATTTGACACTGAGAGAGACAGCTGTTCTCTGGAGAAGAATCATCGCGAAATCATTCATTTTTTCCTTCCCGCAAATTATATCTTCATCGTGAACTACTGAGAACACTTCGATTGTTCATTTTATAGATACGTCCTATTACATACATACTAGAATCAATGGCTCAACCTGAATTTCTTCGTTTCTGGGTTTATCTTGTGCCTCTTATTCCATCTATTTTATGTTCCATCTTCGTGCTTTATCATTTTCTCACAAAAAGAGCATTACGTACTGCAGTCAACAATCATGTGGTAATTGTCATGATCTTCTTTGGTCTATTGTACGAAGTAACAGATTTTGTCTGGTATATTCATTTCTATCGAACTGGCACTTTACTATCAGCTACACCAGCTTTTTGTCGTATTTGGGTATTTATCGATGGGGCTGTGTATGTCATTGTTGCAATGTTAATGGCGTGGGCATCAATTGAACGACACATTCTCATTTTTCATTCAAACTGGATAGGTACGAAGATTAAACGCTTCTTGTTTCACTATCTTCCCTTGGCTGTTGTCTCGATGTATCCCACAATGTTCTATGGTATCATATTCTTCATTTTACCCTGTGATGTTCCATTCGACTACACTTCGGCAACGTGCAACTATTATTCGTGTATCTCGTGGAATGCATCGTTAAGCTTTTGGGATAGTATAATAAATTTTCTTTTGCCTGGTTCTGTCATTGTAATCTTCAGTGTGGCTCTACTGGTGCGGGTACTGTATCAAAGATGCCGTGTTCATGGACGCATTGCATGGCGGAACTATCGAAAGATGACAATTCAACTCTTGTCAATCTCAATGATCTATTTCGTTTTCTTATTACCGCCAATGGCTTACAATACAGCGTACGCAATTGCCTTACCTTGGGATGGTGGTTCAGATTATTACTGGGCAACTCAGTATTTGGGATACTATACTGTATTGTTAACTCCGTTTGTCTGTGTTCTATCATTGCCTGAATTTCGAGAAAAATGCAAAGCATTATTTGTCTTTCGGCCAAGACGTATCATCATTCCGCTTGTGACTATAACAAATAACAGAAACGATGCACAAGCTTGGACACCGAGAACAGCTCCACGACAACTCAATTCTTAATGACATGTACATTGTCTGAAAGCAAACTGACTATTAATTTAAGTCTACAGTATTGTTGTTGTACAACTGTTGTGTCGTATGTTTAAATAATAAAATGAAATCTTTTCAATAGGTCTCTTGTAATTGTAAGAATATGAGTGACACTGAGCTGTTACTCATTTTGTAATTGAAACTATGTTTATTGTTACGGTGATTCGAAGTTCAGACTGATCATGTTAGACGATTATCGTTGTGCGGTTGTGGATGTGAATATTATCTTCCTCAGACACCACACCCACACCCTTATCGTATTGAGATTGTCCTAACAGCTAATTATAATTATATATAATTTGATTAAATTCTCTGAGATGTGTCAAATATTATAGTAAGCATAAGAAAAATATATTTTACATCAACAAACCAAAAAGTAAAACATGGTGAATCATACATAATTTATTTTGAGCTATGTATCTATTGTACACATATTATGAAGAATCAAAATCAATATCAAATTAGATATTCCAAATCAAACAGCAATAACAAAAAAAATTACCATCATGACAAACGAAAGTTAACGGAAATACCATATTGAAACAGAAAAAAATTACATATTGAAAAATGAAAAAAAACCAAGATTATGAAAGTTTTTTCTACACTATTCTTTGGTTTTCAATTATCACACAACCAATTAATATTTGTTCACATACAAATAACAACAAAAGGATTTTAATCAATGTTTTTAGCGTTTAAATTTCTTATTTGATAAGTCATGTGAGTTTAAATGTTTGCAATTGAGACGACCATTTCTACAAAATGAAAAACAAAAGATAAATTTTCCAACATACTATAAAGGCTTCTACTGAGGAAAAATCTGATCACATCGTATATCATTGAATTTAGCAAAAACGTGTTGAAACCAGATGTTATTGACTAAAATTAAAAAAAAGCTCCTGCTAGTAATTATTCTTCAAAATCGAAACAAATTTTAATTGCTTTTACATACATTTTTTCTCTTGTTTTTTTAATTCCTCGATATTATTTAATAATGTTGTACGAAATCGGCATTCACTAAAGTATAAATAAAAATTGTTTCATCAATTAGAAGATTTCTGTTACTTACAAATCGATTGAGGACATATCGATGTCATTTTCGACATCGTAACCGAAACTTTTAATTTTATCAATATCAATTAGTACATCTAAAAGATAAATATTGAAATATTAAATTTAGTTGGATATATATTTATAAATAACAGGTCTTGTGCAATATTTACCTTGAAATTGTTTTAAACAAAAGAAACCTTTTATTTTTAAAATATATAGTTCTATTGATGAATTTTTTCTGTTGATGTCATTTCTTCCTTCATCATAATTACCAATAATATTGGAGAGCAACTAAAGAGAACAATAATTGCAACGTTTTTTTTCTTTATATATATATATATATATATCGACTTACTTTTATTGCTGACTGATTATCATTAGTATTGAAGAATTTGTACACTTGGAATAAAGAATCTATTAAATCAGTCATACTCAATTCTAAAACTACAGAAGTTGTATCAGAAAAAGAGATAGTATAGGAATAAATATAACATACACTAACATTATATACCCAGAATGATCATTCCGACTATCGAAAACGGCGTCTTACTACATCAGTTCTCACCGTATTTTGTCGTAATCCGTCATCCCAAAAACGTAGTCGTTTTCTTGCTAGAAAACGGACACCGATTTTTACCGTTTTATACTGTCTTTACATCCTTTATGCTGCCGTTGCTTTTCATCTGAGTATCCATTTTGTCCATTCATTCAAGGTTTGCTTCTGTTTATTGATTAGTTTGATAGAGATGCTCAATTATAAACAATATTTTGTCGTGGACGATATAGATCTATCACGAATTTCTCAAACATTGAGAGAAAATCATAAGAGGATTTACAAAATCTTTTTTTATTACAATAAATAAATTATTAAAATCTTTCATGAGATAATTTATTATACAATATCTAACCGCTGTTGGAAAAGTTTTGAGTACTTAAAAGCAATTTGAGAAAAGGAAAATTAGTCAGTTAGAATAAGAATTTAATGTTCTCTTATAATATCTATTCAGAATATTTTCTAACTTGAAATTGATTCACGAGGAGTAAAACTGTGATGAACATTATAAATAATGCTTCTTCAAAACAGTAATTTCGAATGCTTTGGTAAATAAGTAGGTGCAATTGTGGCTGTTTGGTCGTTACCTACACTCATACCCTCACCTACCCTTACTCTCACCCACACGCACATCCACCCACATGCATACTCACTCACACTCATACCCTCACCCATTTTCACTCGCACCCACACTCTCACCCACAAGCACATCTACCCACACTCATATCCTCACCCGTCCTCACTCTCACCCATACAAACACTCACATCCACTCTCATTCACATCTGCATCCACCTACACCCATCCTATCCTATCAGAAGATACTCGAATCCTGATCTGAGATATCCTACGTGAATTTTTTCTATTCTATTTCTTTTTAGCTGATCTTGTTAAATGAGTTTTTTATTGTTCTGATTCCATTAATATTAATCACTTTTATATTCTTTTTGTTTACTTGTTTTCCTAAAATTATTTTTTTTCTTCACATGTTTGATTTTTTCAGTCTTTATTTTTTATCTTTTAAATTTTTCTATATTACTTTTTTGTACTTGGTGGTTTTAAAATTTAAATTTTTTTATAATGCGCAGACCTGATGAGTATTTTTATATTAATAAACAATACAAAACGCGTCGGAATTTTCAACTGTGCATTTTTTCAATTATTATATTTTTTTTACTTCATTAACAACATAATCGATTACGAAAAAGTAAAATATGAGAAGAACAGATTGCATTTGTCTCTCTTTATAATAGATTGGACAGTCTGTATTTTAAAGACCCATACCCACATCCACATTCTCAAGATACTAATAATTAAGGCATATTTTTGATATGCATATTTTATTAAAATTATTTTTTGAAAAAGATAAGCAAAAAAATTGAAAATATCAAACAAGAAAGATAAGCAGTTGAGTATATGAAGAGAATGAAAACTAACTAAAAGATATTAGAAGAAAAGAAAAGTAGCGAATAGATAATGTCAGATAATAATAGTGCTGGATTATAATGTTTGATTTCTGGTATAGTGTGTATTTGTTCCATGTATCCTAAAAAGACAATTAGTTAGTTAGTTCAATGTCATAAGGTGCTTCAAATGATAATTTCAAAGACGAATATACAATTCACGAAACATAATAATACAACGTTATCACAATCAACTACTATAAATAGAGTCTATTCATACCACATACCTGCCTTATTTTTCAAAACTCCTCTATTCAAATATTCTTCTCATTTCGAGGAAATGACTGGGCTCATCTATAAAGGTCATCCAGTAGAACGTAATGATTTTTTACCATCCACTGCGTCCAAATGCATTTGCTTTCTTCCTTTAAAAAAATTCTTTTCTTCGTGCTGATTCGTACTGTGCCATCATCAAGTTCATATCACGGTCAGCTCTTCTTAGAGGCGTAAGAATTTTAAAATTCAGCATTGAACGACGCTAGATTAGAGGATATTTGATTAGAAATCTACAGGCGTAAAACAATGAATCACATTGGCTTGTGAATATATCAGAAGTATCCCTGTTTCAATAAGAGAATATAATATTACTTAAATGGATAATTGTCATCGTAAATTTCTTCCTGAAAAAGATGTTGTTCTCATTTGTGGGTGTAGGTGTGATGGGAAACAGAAGAATAGCACCCACATCCACACCCACATTCTTGTCTATTTCATTTTACTCAAGCTATACATCATAAAATAACAAACTTAGAATTAAGTGGTAATTGTGCACAGAATGCAACAATACGCGACCAATGTAAACAACTAATGGTGTTGAGCCTGATGGTAATTTATGAAGTTGAAACTCAATTTAAACGTATTCGTAAAATATCATCAACATCATTGGGTGATTTGTTAGTATATTTTGGACGTCAATGGCTTAATGGGAATATTTCTTTATTGATGTGGAATGTATATGATATTAGTCATCGAATAACCAATGTGCCAGAACGCGATATAGGAAGAGCGCATCTAGAGTGAAAAAAAATATCCGGCTTCATTTTGATTTATTTTGATAATAGCATAAAATCGTCGATACGGTACACGTGTGATCGCAAGACATCCAAATATATGGACATTCATACAGTTGTTCCAAGATGAAAGTGTTCGATTTGAACATACAATGATTCAATTAAGTGCTGCCGCTTCATCTTCAAAACCAACAAAAACTAGAACAGCTTTTCAAAGACGATTTGAAATACTCAATTTACGGTTCAAGAATCATGATATCAATGCAAAGCAACTATTGAATGGACTGGTATTATTAGTTAATAGGCGTGGGTGACTGCGAGTGTTCATGAAGAACTAATCATGCACTAACACCCTCACCCTCACCCTCAATCTGCTTCTTTCGCACAAGCAGCATAAAGCATCACTGTTTCGAATAGGATACGTTTCACGTTATAAATATGAATTTGTATTTCCTATATACGCATCCACCATCAATAATGCTATAAATTCGGTATCCTTAATTGGAAAAAATCCCAGAAATAAAGTTACAAAATGCCTCGGATGAAGCCGACTGAAAACGAAAGGAATTAAGCAGTTTCTCAAGTAGCCAAACAACACTCCAATCAAGTTATCGCCTTTGTCAACTCGTTTTGCGGTCAACATCACAATTGCTCTTATACTCGCAAGAATCGATCGATCATGAACTGGCTGTCTAAGTGTTTCTTTCCGTTTCTATCCTAAACGCCGCCAGAAAGAAGTAATACATCAGTATTCAAGTTTTATTAATACAATCTTCTGTCGACTAGCAGAGGCTTGTTTTTTGTAACATTCGTCACTTAAGCTTTAGTAACTCATAATGTACTAAAGACTATTACTAACTACCTCCTCCAGTACTAACAGAGTAAACCATCACTACTCTCTTATTCTTCGCCTTGCAGCATACTAATTCCCAACTAACCCATGCATTTCGACATACTAGATGAATAATGCCATATGAACCGCCTACTATAACGAACAGAATCATGATAAATAAATAATTCATATTAAGATTCTATTCAAATATTTAGTTCAGTTCAAAGCACAGGTTTGGAGTTCATTATATGGTAAAGGAACACACGACGATGAATAATTCATACCAAGATTTTATTCAAATATTTTATTCAGTTTGATGCCAAGATTTCGAAATCAATACGCGTTAAAGGAACACACAACAGACGACCACCTCAAACAAACATTAATTTTACTTATTTTACTCGATTCAAAGCAAACATTTCGACTTCATTCCATGGTGTAGGAACACACAAAAAATGAATAATTTAGACTAAGATTCTATTCAAGTATTTTCTTCACTTTTATGAGAATATTTTGAATTTATTTCTTGATGGCGAAAAACATAACAACCAAGCACTTCAAACAAACATTCATTCCAGATATTTTATATAGTTCCCAGCAAACATTTCGACTTCATTTTATGGTACAGGAACACACAAGAAATGAATAATTTATACCAAGATTCTGTTCAAATGTCTGATTCAGTTCAAAGACCAGATTTTGAGTTCATCATATGGACGGCGAGCACATGGCCAATGAATAACTCATATTAGGACACTTTTCGAATATTTTATTTATTTCGAAGCACAAATTTCTAGTTCATTGCATGACGGAGAACTATACAAAAAATGAATAATTCATACCAAGGTTTTATTGGAATATTTTGCTTAGATTGCAACAATGATTTCGGATTCTTTACAAGACGAAGTAACATACTACAAATGAATAATTCATAACAAGATTCTACTCGACTATTCTATTCAGTTCGAAGCAAAGATTTCTAGCTCATTAAATCGTCCAGCACCATACAATCAATCAATAATTCATACCAAGATTCTATTTGAACATCTTCTTCAGTTCGAATCACATATTTGGAGTTCATTACATAATGGAGAAACATACAAGGAATGAATAATTCACATTAACATTCTCTTCAATTATTTTGCCCAGTTCAAAGGAAACATTTGGAGTTCATTACACGCCACAGCACCATACAACAAAAGAATAATTCATACTAAGATTTTAGTCGAACATCTTGTTCAGTTTCAAGCAAAGATTTCAAGTTCATCACGTGGTCGAGGAATACACGACAAATAACTGAATGATAATAAGATTCTGTTCAAATATTTTGTCCATTTCGTAGTCCAGGTTTCGGCTTCACTACGTATTGACAGATTACACTACAACCGAGCACCTCCAACAAAGATTTCTTTCAAATAGTTCGTTCAATCCTAAGGAAAAATTTGCCGTTAATTACATACTGAAGGAACACACGTAAAATGAATAATTCATAGTAACATTGCATTCAATATATGTTTTTGAGTGCGAAGGGAAGCTTCCGAGCTTACTACATAATGGAGGAACATAAAAGAAATGAATAACTTCTATTAATATTCTACTCTAATACTGTGTTTAGTTCGAAGCAAAAGTTCCGAGTTCATTACATCCTGAAGGAACACAGAAAAAATGAATTACTCATAGAAAAATTGTATCAACATATTTTGTTCAATTCGAAACACAGGTTTGAAGTTCATTACTAGGCGGTTTAACATACAACAAATGAATAACTTATAGCAAAATTCTGTTGAAGAATTTTGTTCAGTTCAAGGCAAGAATTTTGAGTTTAATACATGACCAACGAACACACGACAAATGAATTAACCAAACAAACATCCCTTTCGGATATTTTTTTACAGTTTCAAATAAACATTTGAAAGACATCACATGGCGGAGAAACATACAGCGAATGAATAGTTCTTACCACCATTCCATTCAATATTTTATTCAGTGGCTGGAACGATTTCGACCTCAACTCATATTGAAGGAACAGACGACAAAAGAATAATTTATATCAAGATTCTATTCGTATATTTTCATCAGCTCGAAGCAAACAATTGGAGATCGTTATATGCACCAGGAATACACGACAAGATCATTGAGTATCTCAAACAAACATTAGTTTCACATATTTTATATAGTTCGAAGTAAACATTTCGAGGTCATTAAATAGTGGAGAAACATACAGCGAATAAATAATTCATATCAACACATCATTCAGTGTTTTATTCAGTGCAATGGAAAGATTTCGGGTTCATTACATGCTGAAAGAACGAACGAAAAATGAATAACTTATAGGAAGATTCTATTCGTATATTTTTATCGATTCCAAGGAAACAATTCGAGTTCATTACATGTATCAGGAAGACACTACAATCGAACAAGTTAAACAAACATTCAGTAAAGGTATTTTGTTTAGTTCCAAGCAAACATTTCAAGATCATTACATGGTGGACGACCATACAGTATAGAAATAATTCATAGAAACTTTGTATTCAATATGTTTGTCAGTGCGAATGAAAGGTTTCGAGTTCATTATATCGTAGAGGATCATACAGGAAATGAATAATCCACATCAAATATCTACTAAAATATTCTGTTCAGTTCGAAGCACTGGTTTGGAGTTCATTGCATAGTGAAAAGGCATACAACAAACGAATAAATTATATCAAGATTATATTCCAATATTTTCTTCAATTCGAAGCATAGATTTTAGCTTCATGAGATCGCAAAGGAACACACGCCAATCGGGTACCTAACACAAACATTCATTACAGATATTTAATTCGGATGATAGCGCAGTTTCGAAGTCATTACTTGCTGCAGAAACAGACACGAAATGAATAACTCATAGGAAGATTCTATTCGAATATTTGGTTCACTTTGAAACACAAATATCGAATTCATTCCACAGTGAAGGAACACATGAGAAAACAATAATTTATAGTACGATTCTATGTCAATATTTTCTTCATTTCTGAGAACGGATCTTTAGCTTATTGCAGGGCGAACCTACATACGAAAAATGAATAACTTATAATAAGATTCTGTTTCAGTATTTTGCTCAGTTCTAAGCAGATATTTTGAGTTTATACCACATTGAAAGATCACGCGACAAATAAAAACTTTATACCAAGATTCTTTTTGAGTATTTTGTTCAATGCAAAGCACCGATTTCGAGTTCAATACATATTGAAGGAACACAAGAAAAATGAATAATTTATACCAAGATCCTATTCGAATACTTTAGTGAACTCGGAACAAAGATTTTGAAGTCATTTCATAGCGAAAGCACAACATAAATGAATAAACCAAATTAAGATTCTTTTCTCATGTTTTGATCGATGCAAAGCACATATTATGACTTCACTACATGGTGAAGCAACACAGGACGATATAGAACTCCAGACAACCATTCATCTCAGATATTCTATTCAGTTCGAAGGAAAGCTTTCCTGTTGATTTTGTCGTCAACGAACATACAACAAAACGAATAACTCATATCAGGATTCTATTTGAATATACGGTTCTGTCCAAAAAAAAGATTCCAGAATCATTACATGGCACAGGAGCCCACTGCCAATGAATAATTCAAAGCAAGATTCTATTCGAGAATATTATTCACTTGAAGGCAAACATTTCAAGTTCATTACATGGTACAGGAACACACTACCAATGAATAATTCAAAGCAAGATTCTATTCGAAAATACTGTTTATTTAAAGGCAAACATTTGAAATTCATTACATACTGGCGAAAGACACGTTAAATGAATAACTCGAAGGAAGATTCCATTCGAATATATTGTTCACTTGAACGCCAAGATTTCGAGTTCATTATATCGTGGGAAAAGACACGACGAATGAATAATATGAAGGAAGATTTTATTCCAATATATTGTTCACTTGAAAGTAAACATTTCCAGTTCATCTGATGGTGAAGAAACATGCAAAAATTGAACAATTTATAGCAACACTCTATTCAAATATTTTCTTCAATGCCAAGCACAGAGCTTGAGCTCATTACAAGTTGCAGAAACACCCGATAATCGAGCACTTGAAACAAACAACCATGTAACGTACTCTATTTAGTTCCAAGAAAAGATTTCGACTTCATTACATGATACAAGAACACACAACAAATGAATAATTCCAAGTAAAAGTATATTAAAATACTATATTCAGCTCAAATCAAAGATCTCCAGTTTTTACATAATGCGGGAACACCCACCAAATGAATAATTCAAAGTAAAAGTCTATTAAAATACTATGTTTAGTTCAGATCAAACATTTCCAGTTCATTACCTGGTACACGAAAACAAAACACATGAATTATACAAACTAAAAGTCTATTAAAATACTATGTTTAGTTCAAATCAAACTTTTGAGTTTGTTACATAGTACAGGAACACACAACAAATAAATAATTCAAAGGAGCAGTCTATTCAAATATTATGTTCAGTTTAAATCAAAGATTTCAAGTTCATTATATGGCGGAGGAACACACAACAAATAAATAATTAAAAGCAACAGTCTATTCAAATACTATGTTTAGTTCGAATCAACCATTTCAGGTTCATTACATGATACAGGAACACACAACAAATAAATAATAGAAACCAACAGTCTATTCAAATACTATGTTTAGTTCGAATCGACCATTTCAGGTTCATTACATGATACAGGAACACACAACAGATGACCAATTCAAAGTAATAGTCTATTCAAATACTATGCTCAGTTCGAATCAACCATTTCGAGTTAATTACATAATACAGGAACACACAACAAATAAATAATTAAAAGCAGGAGTCTATATTCAAATACTATGTTCACTTCGAATCAACCATTTCGGGTTCATTACATGGTACAGGAACGCACAACCAATACATAATTAAAATTAACAGTCTATTCAAGTATTTTGCTTAGTTGAAGACAAACACTTCGAGCTCATCACATGGCGAAGGAACACACAACAAATAAATAATTAAAACCAACAGTCTATTCAAGTATTTTGCTCAGTTAAAGACGAACATTTCAATTCATTCTAAGGTCGCGAAAAACATAACAATTGAACACCTCAAACAAACATTCATTTCAGATACTTAGTTCACTTCGACAAGAATATTTCGACTTTATTCCATAGTTCAGAAACACACAACAAACGAACACTTTATAAAAAGATTCTATTCAAGTATTTTGGTCAGGTCAAACCAAACATTTTCAGTTTATTTTATGGTGGTCGAACACACAACAACGGGGCACCTCAAATAAACATTCGTTTCAGATATTTCATTCAATTCAAAACACAACATTTCAAACTGAATACATGGGAAACAAACATACAACAAATGAACAATTCATAAGAAGATGGTATTCAAAAAGTTTGTACAGCTTGTAGCAAAGATTTTCAGTTTACTGCATGGTGGAAAAACATACAACCAATGGATAATTCATATAAAGACAGTATTCAAGTATTTTCTTCATTTCAAGTAGAATATTTCCAGTTTAATACATGATAGGGAAACATACAACAAATGAATAATTTATAGTAAGACAGTAATGAAATATTTTCATCACTACGAAAGAAATATTTCCAGTTGAATATATGATAGGGAAACATACAACAAATGAATAATTTATAGGAAGACAGTATTCAAATATTTTCTTCATTTCGAAGGGAATATTTTCAGTTCAATACATGATAGGGAAATATACAACAAAGGAATAATTTACAGCAAGACAGTGTTCAAATATTTTCTTCATTTCAAGTAGAATATTTCCAGTTCAATACATGATAAGGAAACATACAACAAAGGAATAATTTACAGGAAGACACTATTCAAATATTTTCTTCATTTTAAGTAGAACATTTCCAGTTCAATACATGATGGCGAAATAAACAACAAATGAACAATTTATATAAAGATTCTATTCAAGTATTTGGTACAGTCCAAGCCAAACACTTCGAGTTTACTACATGATAGGGAAGCATACAACAAATGAATAAATCATATTAAGACGCTACCAAAATATTTTCTTCACTTCGAAGAGAACATTTCCAGTGCAATACATAATAGGGAAACATACAACAAATGAATACTTCATAGCAAGACACTATTCAAATATATGCTTCAACTCGAACCAAACATTTAGGCTTCGTTACATGGTCAAATAACACACGAAAGACACATAATTCATAAGAAGATTCTATTCGAATATATTGTCCAACTCAACATAGGGATTTCGATTTCATTACATGGTGACAGAGCGCGAGACAAATGAGTCACTCGTAATAAGATTCTTTTTTAATATTGTTTCCAATGCAAAGCAGAGATTTCGCGTTCATTATATCGTAAACGAACGCCGGACAATCGAGCATGTCAAACAAACATTCACTTCAGATAGTTTGTTTCCGTTCCAATGAAACACATGGAGTTCATTACATAGTAAAGGAACACAGGAGAAATGAATTCTTTATACCAATATTGTGTTCAACTACTTTGTTCACTCTGAATGAAACATTTAGAGTTCATTACATACCTGACCAACACACAACAAATAAATAATTCAAAGTAACAGTCTATTCAAATGCTTTGATGAGTTCGAATCAAACATTTTGAGTTCGTTACATGGTACAGGAATACACAATATTTGGGTAATAGAAAGAAACAGTCTATTCTGGTATTTTGCTCTGTTGAAGACAAATATTTTGAGTAGATTCGAAGGTCGCGAGAAACATAACAATCGAACACATCAAACAAACATTCATTTCAGATACTCAGTTGAGTTCGAAAGGAAGATTTCGACTTTATTCCATGACGCAAGAACAGACGACAAATGAATACTTTATATTAATATACTGTTCAAATACTATATTCAGTTCAAATCAAAGATTTCGAATTCATTACATAGTAAAAGAACACAAGACAAATGAATTCTTTATATCAATATTGTGTTCAAATATTTTGTTCAGTTTGAATCAACCATTTCAAGCTCATTACATGCAGGAGGAACACACAACAAACAAACAATTCAAAGTAACAGTCTATTGCAATACTTTGTTCAGTTCGAATCGAAGATTTCGAGTTCGCTACATGGTACAGAAACATACAACAAATGAATAATACAAAGGAACAGTCTATTCAAGTATTTTACTCAGTTGCAGAGAAACATTTTGTGTTCATTACAAGGTCAGGAAACGCCGTACAATTGAACGCCTCAAACAAACATTCATTTCAGATACTTAGATCAGTTCGAAAAGAATATTTGGACCGTATTCTATAGTTCATAAACACACAACAAACGAACACTTTATAAGAAGAATCTATTCAAGTATTTTGGTCAGGTCAAACCAAACATTTTCAGTTTATTTTATGGTGGTCGAACACACAACAATGGGGCACCTCAAATAAACATTCGTTTCAGAGATTTCATTCAATTCAAAACACAACATTTCAAACTGAATACATGGGAAACAAACATACAACAAATGAACAATTCATAAGAAGATGGTATTCAAAAAGTTTGTACAGCTCGTAGCAAAGATTTTCAGTTGACTGCATGGTGGAAAAACATACAACAAATGAATAATTCATAATAAGATGGTATTCAAAAATTTTGTTCATTTCGAACAGATAATTTGCAGTTCGATACATGGTGAGAAAACATGCAACAAATGAATAATTCATACCAAGACACTATTCAAATAGTTTTTTCATTTCGAACCGAATATTTTCAGTTCGATACATGGTGAGAAAACATGCAACAAATGAATAATTCATACCAAGACACTATTCAAATAGTTTCTTCATTTGAAGTAGAATATTCCCAGTTCAATTCATGATAGGGAAACATACAACAAATGAATAATTCATACTAAGACACTATTCAAATATTTTGATCACTACGAAAGAAATATTTCCAGTTCAGTACATGATAGGGAAACATACAACAAAGGAATAATTCATACCAAGACACTATTCAAATAGTTTCTTCATTTGAAGTAGAATATTCCCAGTTCGTTACATGACAGGGAAACATGCAACAAATGAATGATTCATACTAAGACACTATTCAAATATTTCCTTCATATCGAACAGAATATTTCCAGTTCGATACATGATAGAGAAACATACAACAAATGAATGATTCATAAGATTCGATTCGAATATATTGCTCAGTTGGAACCAAATATTTAGACTTCATTGCATAACGGAAAAAGATACAACGAATGAATAGTTCATAAAAAGATTCCATTCAAATATATGCTTCAACGCGAACCAATCATTTAGACTTCATTACATGGTCAAATAACACACGAAAGACACATAATTCATAAGAAGATTCTATTCGAATATATTGTCCAATTCAACATAGGGATTTCGATTTCATTACATGGTGACAGAGCGCGAGACAAATGAGTCACTCGTAATAAGATTCTTTTTTAATATTGTTTCCAATGCAAAGCAGAGATTTCGCGTTCATTATATCGTAAACGAACGCCGGACAATCGAGCATGTCAAACAAACAATCACTTCAGATATTTTTTCCCATTTCAATGAAACACATAGAGTTCATTATATAGTGAAGAAACACATGACAAATGAATATTTTATACCAATATTCTGTTCAAATACTTTGTTCGGTTCAAAGGAAAGATTTCCAGTTCCTCACATCGTGGAAGAACAAACATCAGATGAATATTTAATAGGACGATACTATTGAAATATTTTCTTCAATGTCAAGCACAGAGTTTGAGCTCATTACATGTTGCAGAAACACACGATAATCGAGCGGTTCAAACAAACAACCATGTCACATACTTTATTCAGTTGCAAGGAAACATTTCGGGTTCATTGCGTGTTGAACGAACACATGATAATTGAGCACTTCAAACAAACATTCATCTCAGATATTTCATTCAGTTCCTAACAAACATTTTGAACTTAATACAGGGCGCAGGAACATACACTAAATGAGTAATTCATAGTAAGATTGTGCCCAAATAGTTTCTCCCCTTCCGAACATAGATCTCAATCTAATTACATGGTGGAGAAACACTCATCAAATGAATAGTTGAGAGGAAGAATCTTTTCGAATAATTCGTTCGCTTCACAACAGTGATGTCCAGTGCATGCCATGGCGAAGGAGCACGGCAAATGAATAACCCATAAGAAGATTCTATTCGAATATTTTATTCAGTTCGACGCACATATTTCTATTTCATTACATGATCAAGGAGCACACGAAAAATGAATAACTCATAGTAGTTCCAGTAGTCTCAAGATTGTGTTGTAGTATTTTGTGCGGTTGGAAGGAAAGATCTCTAGTTCATTATATGACGAAGGAACACTCGTGATATGAATAACTCATAGTGGTTTCAGTAGTCTCAAGATTATTTTGTAATATTTCGTGCAGTTTAAAGCAAAGATCTCTAGTTCATTGCATTATCAAGGAGCACACGAGAAATGAATAGCTCATAGTGGTTTCAGTAGTCTCAAGATAGTTTTGTAATATTTTGTTCAGTTTCAAGCAATGATTTCTAATTCATTACGTGGTCAATGAACACACGAGAAATGAATAGCTCATAGTGGTTTCAGTTGTCTCAAGATTGTTTTGTAGTATTTTGTTCAGTTTCAAGCAACGATTTCCAGTTCATTAGATGGTCAAGTAACATACGACAAATGAATAATTCATAGTACTGTTCTATTGGGATATTGTGTTGGACTGGAAAAAGAAATTTCAAGTTTATTTGATATTGAAGGATCACACGAAGAATGAATACTTCAGAGTAAGATTCTATTCTATTATTATGTTTAGTTCGACGCACAGATTTCTAGTTCATTAGACGGTCAAGGGACACTCGAGAAATGAATAGTTCACAGCAGTTGTGGTACTGGCAAAATTATTTTTCAATATTTTGTTCAATTTGACGCATATATTTCTAGTTCATTATATGGTGAAGTAAGACACGAGAAATGAATAGCTTATAGGAGTTGTAGTACTGGTAAGATTCTTTTGTAATATTTTGTTCAGTTTGAACAAAGATCTCTAGTTCATTACATGGTCAAGGAACACCAGAGAAATGAATAAGTTATAGTGGTTGTGGTACTGGCAAGATTATTTTCTAATATTTTCTCACTCTTAATTACAGATGTTGGGCTCATTAGATGGTCAAAGAACACACGATAGATGAATAATTTAAAGGAAGATTCCATTGGAATATATTGTTCACTTGAACGCAGACATTTCGAGTTCATTACATGGTGGCGATAAACACAACAAATGAATAACTCAAAGGAAGATTCCATTCGAATATAATATTCACTTGAACGAAAACATTTCGAGTTCCTTACATGGTGGGGATAAACACGGCAAAGACATACTTCATATTAACATTTTACTTAAATATTGTCTTCCATTCGATGCAAAACCTTCGAGATCATTACACGGCGGTGAAACAAATGCCAAATGAGCAGCTCCAACAAAAACTCCTTTAAAATACTTTGTTCAGTTCCAAGGAAACATTGCGACTTCATTACATGGTACAGCAACACACAAAAAAAGAATAATTCAAAGTAACACTTTATTCAAATACTATGCTCAGTTCGAATCAAAGATGCCTAGTTCATTACATGATACAGAAACACACAACACATGAATAAGTCACACTAACACTCTATTCAAATACTATGTTCAGTTCAAATCAAACATTTCTATTTCATTACATGGCCAAAGAACATACAACAAATAAATAATTAAAATCAACAGTCTATTCAAGTATTTTGCTCAGTTACTAACAAACATTTTAACTTCTTTCCGAGATCGCGCAAAAAACATAACAATCGGATACCTCACACAAACCTTCATTTCACATACTTACTTCAGTTCGCAAGGAAGATTTCGACTTTTTTCCATGCTCCACCAACACATAACAAATGAATACTTTACAGTAAGATTCCATTCAGGTATTTTGGTCAGTTCAAGCCAAACATTTTGAGTTTATTTTATAGTGGTACAACACACAACCATCGCGCATCTCGAATAAACATTCATTTCAGATATTTCGGTTAGTTCCAAACAAAACATTTCAAACTGAATACATGGTAGAGAAACATACAACAAATGAATAGTTCATAACAGGGTACTATTCGAATATTTTCTTCATTTCAAACACAATATTTCCAGTTTAATGCATGATAGGAAAACATACAACAAATGAATAGTTCGGAAAAGGGCACTATTTAACTATTTACTTTGTTTCGAACAGCATATTTCCAGTTCAATGCATGATAGGGAGACATACAACAAATGAATAATTCATAGCAAGCCACTATTCAACTATTTTCTTCATTTCGAACAGCATATTTCCAGTTCAATGTATGATAGGAAAACATACAACAAATGAATAGTTCGGAAAAGTGCACTATTCAACTATTTTCTTCGTTTCGAACAGAATATTTCCAGGTCAATAGATGATAGGAAAACAGACAACAAATGAATAATTCATATCAAAACACTAATCAAATATTTTCTTTGTTTCGAACAGAATATTTTCAGTTCAATACTGAATAGGGAAACATACAGCAAATGAATAACTCATAGAAAGATACTATTCAAATATTTTCTACATTTCCAACAGAATGTTTCCAGTTCAATACGGGATAGCGAAACATACAACAAATGAATAGTTCATAAGAGGGCACCATTCAACTATTTTCTACGTTTCGAACGGAATATTTCCAGTTCAATACATGATTGGACAATATACAACAAACGGATAATTCCTAAGATTCTGTTCGAAGATATTGTTCAGTTAGAACATAATATTTGCAGTTCATTACATAATGGAAAAACATATAACGTATGAATAATTTATATTAAGATTCTATTCAAATAGTTTTTTTAGTTCCAAGCGAATATTTCGCGTTCATTACAGCGTAGAGGAACATACAACGAATGAACAATTTACAAGAAGATTTCATCCAATTATATTCTTCAGTGCGAACCAAAGATTTAGAGCTTATACTATGGTCAAATAACACACGAAAAACTCGTAATTCATACGAGGGTTCCATTCTAGTATTTTCTACAAGTCGAAGAAGGGATTTCGAGTTCATTACTTCGTGAAAGAGTGCGAGACAAATGAGTAACTCATAGTAAGATTCTTTTCTAATATTTTGTTCAATTCCAAGTACAGATTTCGCGTGCATTATATCGGGTGCCAACGCAGGACAATCGAGCAGCTAAAACAAACATTCACTTCAGATATTTTTTCCCGTTCCAAGGAAACATTTCGAGCTCATTATATAGTGAAGAAACACGTGGCAAATGAATACTTTATACCAATACTCTGTTGGAATACTTGATTCAGTTCAAAGGAAAGATTCTGAGTTCCATATATCGTGCAAGAACATACAGTAGATGAATAATTAATAGGACGATTCTATTGAAATAGTTTCTTCAATTCCGAGCACAGAGTTTGAGCTTACTACATGTTGAGGAAACACACAACAAATGAATAATATAAAGTAACACTCTATTCAAATACTATGTTCAGGTCGAATCAAAGATTTAGAGTTCGTTACATGGTACGGGGACACACAACAAATGAATAATATAAAGTAACAGTCTATTTAAATAGTATGTTCAGTTACAATCAAACATTTGGGATTCATTCCAAGGTCACGAAAAACATAAGAATCGAACACCTGAAACAAACATTCATTTCAAATACTTAGTTCAATTAGAAAGAAAGATATCGACTTTATTCCATGATCCTGGAACGCACAAGAAATGGATAATTCAAAGTAACTGTCTATTCAAATACTATGTTCAGTTCGAATCAAAGATTTGGACGTCATTACATGGTACAAGAACACACAACAAACGAATAATTCAAAGTAATACTCTATTCAAGTACTATGTTCAGTTCGAACCAACGATGTCGACGCCATTACATGGCGCAAGTACACACAACAAATAAATAATTAAAACCAACAGTCTATTCAAATACTACGTTCAGTTCGAATCAAACATTTTGAGTTCGTTACATAGTACACAAACACACAACAAATGAATAATTAAAACGAACAGTCTATTCAAATACTATGTTCAGTTCAAATCAAACATTTTGAGTTCGTTGCATGGCACAGGAACGCACAACAAATAAATAATTAGAAATAACAGTCTATTCAAATATTTTGCTCAGTTGAAGACAAACATTTTAACTACTTTCCAAGATCGCGCAAAAAACATAACAATCGGATACCTCACACAAACCTTCATTTCAGATACTTAAGTCAGTTAGCAAAGAAGATTTCGACTTCATTGCATAATGCAGGAACACACAACAAATGAGTACTTTATATTAAGCCCCGATTCAAGTATTTTGGTCAGTTCAAGCCAAACATTTTGAGTTTATTTTATAGCGGTGGAACACACAGCCATCGCGCATCTCGAATAAACATTCTTTTCAGATATTTCGGTTAGTTCCAAACAAAACATTTCAAACTGAATAGATGGTAGAGAAACATACAACAAGTGAATAGTTCAAAGTAAGACACTATTAAAATATTTTCTTCATTTGGAACAGAATATTTCCAACTGGGTAGATGGTAGGGAAACATATAACAAATGAATAATTCATATTAAGACACTATTGAAATACTTTGTTGATTTCGAACAGAATATTTCCAGTTCAATGCATGCTTGGGAAACATACAACAAATGAACAATCCATATTAAAACACTATTCAAATACTTTGTTGATTTGGAACAGCATATTTCCAGTTCAATGTATGATACGGAAAACATACAACAAATGAATAATTCAAAGTAAGACACTAATCAAATACTTTCCTCATTTCGAACAGAATATTTTCAGTCCAATGCATGATACGGAAACATGCAACAAATGAATAGCTCCTACCAAGACATTATTCAAATATTTTCTTTATTTCGAAAGAAATATTTCCAGTTCCTTACATGGTACGGAAACATACAACAAACGAATAATTCAAAGTAAGACACTAATCAAATACTTTCCTCATTTCGAACAGAATATTTCCAGTTCAATACATGATAGGGAAACATACGACTAATGAAGAATTCAGAGGAAAATTGCATTCAAATATTTTCTTCACATTTCGAACAGAGTATTTTCAGTCCAATGCATGATACGGAAACATACAACAAATGAATAACTCCTACCAAGACATTATTCAAATATTTTCTTCATTTCGAAAGAAATATTTCCAGTTCCTTACATGGTACGGAAACATACAACGAATGAATAATTCATAGAAAGACAACAATCAAATAGTTTCCGCATTTCGAACAGAATATTATCAGTCTAATGCATGATACGGAAACATGCAACAAATGAATAACTCCTACCAAGACATTATTCAAAGATTTCCTCCATTTCGAACAGCATATTTCCAGTTCAATTCATGATAGGGAAATATATAACAAATGAATAATTCGTAAGAATATAGTATTCAAATATATTCTTCAGTACGAACCAAACATTTAGAGTTTATTCAATGGTCAAATAAAACACGAAAAACAAATGATTCATATAAAGATTCTATTCCAGTTTTTTGTCCAATTCGAAAGAGGGATTTCGAGTTCATCACATGGTGAAAGAGCGCGAGACAAATGAGTAACTGATACGAAGGTTTTTTTGTAATATTTTGTTCAATTCAAAGTACAGATTTCACGTTCATTATATCGTGAACGAATGCAGGACAATCGAGCATGTCAAACAAGCATTCACTTCAGATAGTTTGTTTCCGTTCTAATGAAACATTTCGAGTTCATTACATAGTAAAGGAACACAGGAGAAATGAATTCTTTATATCAATATTGTGCTCAAATACTTTCTTCAGTTCGAAGAAAACATTCCGAGTTCCTTACATCGTGAAAAAACATACAGTAAATGAATAATTAATAGGACGATTCGATTGAAATATTTTCTTCGATTTCAAGCACAGAGTTTGAGCTCATTACATCGTGCAGCAACACACGATAATCGAGCACTTCAAACAAATAACCATGTAAGATACTTTATTCAGTTTCTAGGAAACATTTGGAATTCATTGCGTGATGAATGAACATACGACAATTGAACATCTCAAACAAACATTCATTTCTGATATTTCATTCAGTTCCAAACAAACCTTTCGAACTGAATTCAGGGCACAGAAACATACAACAACTGAATAATTTATAGTAAGATTGTGCCCAAATAGTTTCTCCCCTTCCGAACACAGATCTCAACCTAATTATATGGTGGAGGAACACTCATCAAATGAATATTTGAGAGGAAGATTCTCTTCTATTAATTTGTTCGCTTCACAGCAGTGATGTCCAGTGCATACCGTGGCGAAGGAACATGACAAATGAATAACTCATAAGAACATGATATTTGAATATTTTATTCAGTTCGAAGTATAGATTTAGACTTTAGTACGTCTTGGAGGGAGACGCGGTAAACGACTAATTCATAGTACGATTGTATTTAAATACTTTGTTCACTCTTGACCACAGATATCGGGCTCATTACATGACCAAGAAATATAAGAGAAATGAATAACTCATAACAGTTGTAGTACTGGCAACATTCTTTTGTCATATTTTGTTCAGTTTGAAGCAAGGATCTCTTGTTGTTTACATGCTCCATGAACACACGATAAATGAATAGCTCATAGTGGTTTCAGTAGTCTCAAGATTGTTTTGTGATATTGTGTTCAGTTTGAACCAAAGATCTCTAGTTAATTACATGATCTAGGAACATACGAGAAATGAATAACTTATACCAGTTGTAGTACTGGCAAGGCTCTTGTTGAATTTTTTGTTTAATCTGCAGCAAAGATTTCTGGTTCATTACATGATCAAGCAAGACACGAGAAATGAATAGCTCATAGTGGTTTCAGTAGTCTCAAAATTGTTTTGTAATATTGTGTTCAGTTTGAAGCCCAGATCTCTAGTTCTTTACATGATCAAGGAGCACACGAAAAATGAACAACTCATAGTGGTTTCAGTAGTCTCAAGATTGTTTTGTAATATTTTGTTCAGTTTCAAGCAAAGATGTCCAGTTCATTAGATGGTCAAGTAACATACGACAAATGAATAATTCGTAGTACTGTTCTATTGGGATATTGTGTTCAACTGGAAAAAGAAATTTCAAGTTTATTTCATACTGAAGGAACACACGAAGAATGAATAATTCAGAGTAAGATTCTATTCTATTATTTTGTTTAGTTCGACGCACATATTTCTAGTTCATTACATGGTGAAGTAAAACACGAGAAATGAATAGTTCACAGCAGTTGTAGTACTTGCAAGATTCTATTATATTATGTTGTTCAGTTTGAAGCAACGACTTCTGGTTCATTACATGGTGAAGGAACACTCGACAAATGAATAGCTTATAGTTGTAGTAGTAAGATTCTTTCCGAACATTTTGTTCACTTTGATGCAAATGTTTCGCGTTGATTCGATGGTGAAGGAACACTCGACACATGAATAACGAATAGTTGGAGTGGTAGTTGGAGTGGTAGTTGTGGTGGTAGCTGGGGTAGTAGTTGGAGT